>JARFOD010082520.1:0-34766 GCA_031763545.1 Mopalia muscosa | reverse complement strand
CCCCGATTGTTGTTTAAAGGGAAACATCTGTTTAGTTGTGTGCCTATTGTGGTCATTTGTGGTAATGAATAAAGCTAATTGTCGTCAATTTTAACAAATAGTTATGTTTCAATAAAAAGATATCACGCAATTAAGATTTTCCTGGCAAGAGTTGTGACGTAGCTGTATGGGGTTTATACAATGACTTTTGGATTTTTCACCATTTAAAATCAAATTTTCTTGCTAAATTAAATATAAAAAACAAAAACTAACCCTAGATTTACCCTTATTCCAACTCTAAAGGGCAATACGAAAACTAACCTTAAACTAAACCTAAACCTAACCCTAAGTCTGACGCTGAAATTCACATCATATCTTACATGACAAACTCACCAATGATGTTTAAAGGTCTTTCCAAATGGTTGATACCTAGAAAACGCATAAAAATAGTCCAATATTCATTGAATGTTTGCAACTTGTTTCTTTAAAAAATTCTGAAATTGGGATTCGAACATCTGACTTTTGTTTAGAGTTAGCTGGATGATTCTCGAGTGAAGTCACCAGGGGAACTCACTTAGTGACTGGTATCTATAGAAACCTGACCGCCATTTTGTTCTTTCTCATTATCTAACAATTCTTTGTGTATCTCCTGTATTGAGTCGTCATTATCCGCCAACGATTTTTCCGAATGGAGTTTCCCCTGCCTTCGTCACAGCTCAAAAAACTTGCATGAAACGTCACAAGTTTATAAATGAATAAAACAAGTTCTAAGCGTGGAAAAATATGTGATTTATTTTACGGATAGTTTATAGTATTACCTTTGTAATTCAGTCACTTTCAATCAAATTTAAAACCCATTTGGGAATACCTTTAAAAGAGCCTGTCGCGAAAATAGGAGTGACACTCTACAGGTGACCTTGATCCCAATTCAACTGCCCAATAGACGAGTATTTGAACCATTGTCAAAAATGTTTGTATAATGCTATCTATACTTCTGCTAAGAGCCTCTGTAGCTCAGTCGGTAAAGTGTTCGGCCTGTAACCCAATGTTCCCGGGTTCAAATCCTGGAGACAGCAAAGCAAATTTTTCTCTCATCATTTATTCAAAATAAACTGTATCATATGATATGATATTTTATTGATACAATGAACTATTTTTGTGTCTTTTAGAAAGTGACAATAAACAATATTTTCATTATTTTGGAATAACGCCTTCTTAGTTATAACAGATTGTACATCATGTAGTTCAGAAAATTTTGCAGGTTGAAACTCGTCTGAATTATTGTAAAAAACATGAAAATAATATTTTGATACAGCCCAATAATACCATGTGAAATTAGAAGGTTAGAAACAGCTACTAGGTCAATGTCTGAACTTCAAACTTAACAAGATAAAATAAAAACAGTACTTGAGCTATTTTGAGCTACATAAAAGGTACAAATATTTTTATCAAGATAAAATAAGAATTTGACCTGGTGAAAATCGTACAAGGGATTAAATTTGTTTTGAATGATGTCAATTTATCTGTTTGTTCGATAGGTTTAATCGATTGCTTTCACTTATATGACAGCGGTGTATTCCAACAATAATTGACACCAGCACAACCAAGATGTGAAGTGTTTTAATACTGTTGGAAAGTTAATTTTCCTCCAGTGCTAAGTAAGGACAGTATTGCTACTCTTCAGACAAACTGCCCTTAGTCAGAGAATGTTTGTTTGATTGGGCTTAACACTTAATGTTGTTTTCCTTATATGACTGTGTGCCAGCCCAATGGGTGAAAGACCACCACAGTCGCCACCACTGGCGATCCTAAATGCAAAGACATCACAAACAGATCAACTTCATGTTTAGGTTTACCCGTAGCCTGAAGAGCATCAGTGCAAATGGAGTTTAGGGCCTATGCATGGCAATCATATAATGTGATTTGAATTCTGAGATATTTCACTTAATTTAGTCCCTCTAGGTACCCTATCATCATTTCTAGTTCTACCTGGAGCATGTACACACAGACAGTTCAAAAGATGCCAATTCTTCATTCCAGTCTTACAGCGGCACCGACAGTATACAGCTCTGAAAGATCGATAAGCCTATTCCAGGCATAGCCACAGACTTTGAACAAGGTACAGGAAGTTGAGTAGTACAATGTACACATGCAATCCGGAAAACTCCCTCCCAACGACTCAGGAATGAAAAATCTCAGGTGTAAACTTACATGTAGCAGCTATTTCTGGTAAATAGAGATGTCATGCACCAAAAAAAGCCAACCAGTACTTTTAGATAGTTTTTTTTTTCTTTTGGTGGGGTTAACCATATTACTCAAGGTTATTTCATTTCCCTAGATGGCAATGGATTGTCCACTTCTTACTATGTTGGGCCTGCAGCCTTGGCTTGATTAATCCTACTCTAATTTACCTTTGACAAGATCGTGTCTGTCTGTTGACCATCTAGTATTTGACTAAGTCACAAGATGTGGCTCCTGCAATCGCGGAATGGGTTTTAGGAGGTACATGTTTGCTCCTAGCTTTTCACTGTAATCAGGCAAGGAACAGGAACAGTGTGAAGTGGACAATCTGTCATCATATAAGTGAAATACCCTTGAGTACCACATTAAACCCCAATCAATCAAACAAACAATCTTACTCTGTCTTACTTAAATAAAGTTGAAAAATCAAGATTTACTTGATTTATATGGGTTTAACTTTGGCTCAAGGGTATTTCACTCATATAACGATTGATTGGCCACTTCACACCATTCCCTGATAAATAAATGTGAAAACTGGGAGGAAACCTAAAAAAAAACACCCCTGTGATTGATGGAGCCACATTGTGTGACTGACTCATATAGCTTACCTGATGGTCAACAGATGGACTTGATCTGATGAACAGTACAACGAAGCAGGAAAGAAAGCCACTATGCCACAGCCACAGTATTTCGAAAGTAGGATTAATAAGCAAAACCACTAAGCCACAGAAAAACAAAGAGGAAATCTGGTACATGTGGCTCACTCTTATACCGAAAGTGGACTAGAAGATTAGAACCGGTGAGCAACTCCTTAAAGGAGGATCAGTAGTGTGACATGCTACATGTATATGCAGCTACTGCATCATGACCACTGGACATATTTGATAGGGACTCTTACCCATTAAGGGATAAGACAGAGGGATGTCCACCCATCATTTGGACACCCTGAATTAAACAATTGTCTCATTTGGACACACTGTTTTAAGAAACTAACCTGCAGCAGATAGGTTTGTTTGTTTGTTTGATTGGTGTTTAACGACGTAATCAAGGGTGTTTCATTTATATGACGACGGACACAAATACAGAACATCATAAACAAATCTGCTTCCCGTTACCCTTAAGCTCTGCAAACACCAGGGCAACAGAAAGCAACCTCTTTTCTTGCCTCTTACGATCAACCGAGGAAGCCGAGGGAGTATTCTGCAGGGCCATGGCCCACTCGCTTCCTCACAGGGCACTAATTTGAGGAGAAAATGGTTTCAAGTCTGAGGTACCCTTGGGGATTCGAACATACAAGTAAGAGGTTCCTCTAAGGAAGGTCAGTAGTCTGACACTGTAACCAAAAGTAGACTTTCTTTCTCTTACTATCAATCACTTACCCTCTCTGAATCATGGAGCATGTCTGCATACGCTGACCTGTAGTAACACACAAAGCATTATCATTGAATGTGGAGATGGTTTCATTAATTTGTTATTGAATTTTACTAAATGTTCGGAATAGTATTGGGTACAAAACGACAAATAAATGGAAATCTATATCTAACATAATTATACTCTGCATTGCAATGCCAGGCCTTATTTTTTCACGCAAAAGGTCATTCAGGTTACATTGAGGTTACGCAAACGAAAATTCACGCGAATGGTCACTGTTTTACGAAGAATAAGTCCAGGGTGCTCACCAGGGTTATAAAAAACTAAACATACACAATGTGTCATCTTTGCCACGATCTCAGAGCCAGACAGTCAGTCTGTGAGGTCCCTCAGCTGATTAGTATTCTGGTCACCTAGGCTATATTACCATATTATATAACACACCCTTACTGCTGGCATCCAATTTACAGTGTATTAAGGAAAGTTTTTTAAACAAAAGCATTGTTTCCAGTGGCAACTTGTAATACATATCCCTTCCATCAATTAAAAAGTGATTTGTCAGAAATATACACTACAGTATATTTTTAAAATGTGTCCGTGAATGAAGTGTCCGCGAATGAAGTGTTCGGTTGGCTCAATGTTGTTTTATATGAATGAAGTATAATCCACGTGTCTGACCCATTAAATGAAGCCAAACCTACCCCCTACTCTCCGGCTGGGGGATAACCTAGAAGTGATACAATGTTAAAATTTGTTTTTTGTCTGCAAAGAAACCAATAGCCAGGACGGGACAAATACAGGACAACAACAACAGGGTGCAATACAGACACCACAAACAGATCGGCTTCCTCTTCCCCATTAGCTCTGTGAGAAGCAGGGCAGCATGAAGCTCCCTCCAACCAACACGGGGAATTCTGAAAAGCGAGATGCTGTGTCCTTTTGTCCATCACTTTGACCTCCCACTGAGACAATTTAAATCAGTTCAGCATAACAAAGGATGTACATTTCTGAAGCTAAATATAGGCATAGAGTGCCAATGAACTTTAATGAAGTTGTTGAGCTTTGTCCTTATTTTATTATAAGTAATATAAATTATATTTGATTTGTAGATGGTCATGTACCTTGGTCTGAAATTACCTTTATACAAAAAAAAACAACAGAGCACTAACTTATAGCTGAATATCTGGTACAACCACATGTTGGAGATAGGCGTGCATTATTTACACATTGAAAACTGACTGTCTGTAAAGACAAGCAACATGGAAGTATATTTAGCGTAACCTATTCATGAGAACAATCGTTCTCGCAAATTCATTTCACATAACTGAACAACAGCCTATGTGTGTTAAAATTTACGTAAACGGTAGATTGGTTATGCAAATTTTTTTAACAATAAGGCCTGCAATGATGCCACTGAGCAATATATGAGGAGATCATTTTGAACTTTGAAATTTGAATGTTTAACAAGAGTTGAGTGTGACTCACTAAATCCCATCGGAAGTATTCTATGAATGTTGGAGAAAAAGAGAAACAAACTAAAACAGTCAATATATCCACTGCATCCACTTTAATCATGGAAATATTGAAATCTCACTGTAATGATCTAACCAGAGAGTTGATTGGAATCACCCCATTTGAAATAGGAATGTAGTTTGATGGGAGACCAATGTGTTTCCTAAATTTGAAAACCCTGCATTAAACGTTATAGTTTTTACTATGTTCAGGTCAACACTATGACTCATATCATTATGTTGCCATGGAAACCAGAAATTAATTACAATGGCCTGATTCTAAATAGGAATGTAGTTTAATGTAAGAACAATGACTTTCCAAAATTTGATTGTTTGTTTGTTTGATTGGTGTTTAACGTCGTACTCAATTGTATTTCACTTATACGACGACGGACACAAATAAAGAACATCACAAACAAATCTGCTTCCCGTTTATACCCTTTAGCTCGGGGATAGCAACCCCTTTTTTTTCGCCTCTTACGATTGACCGAGGAAGCCGAGGGAGTATTCTGCAGGGCTCCAAAATTTGAAAACCCTATGTTAAGTGGAATTGTTTTTATCTTGTTCACATCCTCTGTACAGATGGACAAACAGACTGAAAATTTGATTGGAATAACCCCATTTTAAATAGGGTGGTATTTTAATGTCGAACAAATGTGTTTTCAAAATTTGAAAACCCTGGGCTAAGCGGTATGGTTTTAAACCTGTTCACATCATCTGTAATACTATTTCTCAGAATTATGTATCATTATGTTGCCATGGAAACCAGAAATTTGATGGAAATGCCAATATGGCCCCATTTTAAATAGGAATCAGTTAAGTGCAAGACCAATGTGTTCCCAAAATTTGAAAACCCTGCATTAAGCGGTATAGTTTTTATCCTATCAGAGGGGTAGTGAATGTCCACTACCTACAATGTTTCATTGTTTGGTTGAGGTTTAACTTTGTATGTACTCAAGGGTATTACACTTGTTTGTTTGTTTGATGGATTAGGGTTTTACATCATTCATTATGTCCTAAATTAAGCGGTTACAGCTTAAATTATAACGATATTTCAATGAAAAAATTACCACATCATAAATAAACAGTATTATACCGAATATACCGTAATCCAAACTTTATTTACGCCGAAAAAATATTGAATTTGCAAAATATTGACAGCAACTAAGTTTAACTTTAAATATAGAAGCTCTGACGTTCGGATTTCTACGAAAACCAACAAGTGATTCGCCAGATATTGGAGTGGCAAATCTGCTGACGTTATTAGGTCATTCCTTAGATTGTTTACACGTAAAGCCATGTGAGAGAATTCTCACTAATTGAAATGTACATTTCCACTCCAATAAATGGTGTTTGTCTTGCAAGCCCATCATTTTTTAAACATACATGGGACAACAAGACAATAAGGTAGCGGTCGGTATGATGTTATTGAATCATGTTCGTTAAACTAGCTGCAAATCGATCCCTACTCTCAGAGTGTGGGAAGCTCAAACAAAATATCAAAAAATAACGTAATTCTCAGCAGTGAACATAACGGGGACCTGAACATAAGGGGGACACAGATGAGATATCTCAAGATACATTAGGACGTAGTCCGAGTGGCCCTGACGTTTTGTTTTTGATAATGCCTGACGTTGAAAACAACGGATTTTTGCCGAATACCTAAAAAACTATCGTCTGAGACTAATTAGTAATAGGATGGTACCTGGATTTAGAGTACACACTAGATGCAGCCTGAGGTACCGTCATTAATATAGCGTATGTACACACACGCCCCCTTATTCGTATTTTTTTTAATTGTGTAAATTGGGATAGATCATTTTTTTCGCATTGGCGTTTCCTTCTCTAATTTTTATGTAAATCTTATTGTAATACCTAGCGATTTCTTGATGGTAATCATACTGTTCATCGCGTAAAATCCATTCCATCTTGCCTGTCACCGGACTCACATACGGCATAAAAGTCCCCATCGAATGTATTCTTTGCCAACAACTAGATACAGCTTTGCACTGTTGGAAACCTCTTCTAGTATAGCTTATTATCATTCAAACCACTTTCAAATGTCTCGATTTTGTTGAAATGTAACTGAAAACATCTATCACATGTACTTGTTCCTGGGCGCAGCCATCTTGAAAAGGGAGATAACTTTGACCGACCTGTAATGACAGTTAAATACTATTTTAAATAAATTTCTCTATACCATTTATTGCTTTTCACACCAGAAGTAGTAGGACCATCAATGTATTCTGGAAAAATCACCACCTTCTTAGTCAAAAGGAACTTGAATGTAAAATGAGCATAAGAATATCGATATCAAAAAAATGTGATTAGATGAAAATCATTAAAGGGCCTAGATAACGTTTACCTGTCAGCAGGTTACCCATAAGTAGTCTACTGTGATTACGATTTATTGATACACTTATCTCTGGGAATTTATCTAGGACATCAGACGATTTATCAGTTTTACTAAAACGACATCTCTGTACCATCAGTATTCTTAACTTTTAGAAATATAAATACGCCAGTCGCCCAATATAAGCACTTAAAATGATTCTATCGGCATATATATAGTCTCTGAGGCTGCAATGTTTCTCGTCACTTGGGGTTGTACATAGCACAACGTATAGGGCTAATTCCTTCGTCTTAGCCGTAGGTCCCGCCTATCTAAATCCATGGTGAAAGTTGAAAATGGATAGGCCGCTATGGCCGGCCTCAAAAAAACTATTTCTGATTTTTTTCTGATTTTTTCTAGATACACTGAAACCATTGATTAGTATTTTACCTACTTGCAATATTTCTTATTATTGCAAAGGGAGATAACTTATACTTGTCAACTCGGGCGAGAATTTCAAATAAAACTTTATTTAAACGTCAAAAAAAAAAGAAGGGGTTTGATTATTGTGATTTTTCCATCCCCCCAAAAAATCAGAGAAAAATCGGATATATGTTTTGAGAGGCCGGCCATAGCGGCGGATCAATTTCCACCCTTCACCATGGGCCAAGACCAAGGAATTAGCCCTATTCATTGTGCTAGGTTATACATTTTATTTTAGTACCGGTAAATCAAAGTTAATTAAAAACTGAATCCAGGCCTTTTTTCAATTACATAGGGTTTCTTTTTAGAAATAGTTTTACGTTATATATATATAATTGTGTATTTTATTGATACTACTGGGATATTTTTGTTAACTGTTATATGCAGCATTTTGAACTTTCAAAGCTTTTATAGCAGTAACTTTTATGACTATATTGAAAGCGATGCAGTCCTATTAATTATAGGCAAGTAATGATTCTTACAATGAATAATCAACATTCGGCCCAAGACACAATCGTCTGATTTCTGCAAATTTCCATGACTTAATTATGTTCCTTTTTTATTTTATTTTATCGAGTGCCTCTTTCTCTACCGTAATAATATTCTAAAATATAAGAAACCAAATTCGAGAATCAAAATAGTGGCCTATCGACGATGAAATGTCATTCTCGTTCTGTGCGTGACGTCAAGCGCGAGCACTGACGTCTTCCACTCGAACGCCCTTGAGAAATCAAAACGACTTCTTCATCCAGACGAATTATTCTTTGACCGACATTACAAACATGCCGAGATGCTTTATAAACACATTAAGAAATTACAGCGGCAGATTCTATCAAGAGGCCGAAGGTATGTTTGTGTTTTATACACGTATGAGCCTTTCTTAAATCAATTAAATTGCTACGAGCTTTGCTAAGTTGAACGGAACTAAGTTGAACGGAACTAGCTGATTACAAATGCGGGACTTTGGCATGGTGACATATTTTAGGTTAACAAGCTCTTTCATGTTAATCATTAACTACAAGCACGCTTACTTATTAATGGGATGAGTACGTTTTTATTTTGAAACTGAACATTTTGAGATGTGTAACTTTCCTTTACTCGACAGTTGATCAAGCAGGTGCCCCAGCAACAGTGTAGAACGATGACGTCATAGATAAGTTGCTTCTCGAACTAGTTTTGAAATTGGTAACATATTTCAGTTGTTCATGTAAACAAACTAAACGCAAACCCCAAATGCAAATACGAATTGAATTAAATTGATTGAAGTTACAAATTAGCACCTGAGCTGGTCTCTAAGTCATGCGTTTGAAAAGTGTTAGTGATAGTCGGAGTAAATGGCGTTATTTTCTTCCCATAGGGCCTACGGCTAAACAGTTTTTGACAGACAGTTAAGAACACCCAAAACTATCGTCTGAGCCCCTCGGACTAGAACTATTATTAATGTTTGACATGTTATACCGTTGATTCTGGAAATGCTTCAATTTAATATTGATTCTCAATGGTTTCGAAAGACACTCACATAGACAAAGCTAGACTGCTTGGCTAATTAATTTAGACTTTCTGTTACATATCCTATAATTAAAGTCAAATGGACAACAGAATGTCTCCATTATTAATAAACAGCTTCTGTTATCTGAGAGGGCTGAGAGGCTGTGTATTTTAACTCCTACTTACTTTCGAGCTACATATATGTGTAAATATTATCCATATATGTAGCTCGAAAGAAAGCAGGAGTTGGACCACGGTCGCCTGGCTTGTAAATGTTTGATAGTAAATAAAATACGTTATTGAAGAAAAAAAAAATACTTTTTTTATCTTAATTATATAATGAGTCTCAAACTTTATAAAGAAGATAAAAAAAACTACGTATTTTATTTACTAGCAAACACTTACAAGCCAGGCGACTGTGGGTGGGACATGGGTTGAGAACTTGAGAGAGGCAATGTTTCAACATTGTTGAGACAACATTTTTTTGAAGAATTTTGCCTCCATAAATGTCACAGAACATTTCGACGTCTTTTTGTTTTTTGTTTTTTTGTAACCACTTAATTTACATAGGATCGTACACACTATGTAGCTTACAGTACTTAATATCGAATATATTTTTACGTTAACGCTATTGTTTTATTTAATGAACCACCCCCATGTTAGTTTAAATCTTGACAATCCGAATTTGTTCCAAAAACTTACTCAATTTGTAAGCCGTTTTATCACTTCTGCCTTTATTCCACATAGGTAGAATTTTTTTCCACATATATGGAATTCTTTTCCACATATGTAAAATAAATGGCTTAATGTCACATATGTGAAAAAGAATTAGTTAGGTATACATAACGGGCTGTTTAGTATACTTAACGGACTGGGAGGTCCAGCTAGGATTTGGTGTTTTATTTTACTTATGTTAAAAAGAGTTTAACATATGTTGAAAAGATTTCTACATATGTTGAAAATAATTCTACATATGTATTGTAAAATGAATTATTATTTTACATATTCTTTTTCACATAAGTGAAAATCTTTTCAACATAAGTAAAAAATAAAGTTTACATTTGTGAAAATGAATTGTACACTAGTAAAATAAAAGTTAATTCGACATAGTATAAAAGTATAAGTGATAAAACGGCTTGCCATAAATGTGTAGCGACAGTAAGTGTTTGCTTGGTTACAAAATGTCTGTTACACGACTTAGACTTAAACTACTTCTGAAGTATTTAAATCCTGACAGAAAGAATTTAGTATGTCCTTTAGATTTATGTTTCTCTTGTATGCTACAATAGCTCTTTGTCTTAGCGGAGTAGCCATTTAAGATACAATATTTTGATATTCCTGTAAAAGGAAGCTAGCAAACCAGGGGACAGGTTAGTCATATTGGAATATAAAAGGAATTATTAATTTTTTCTAGACACTTTTATACCCCGTGTATTGTGGATTATTTCGTACACATAATTTAGGATCAATACTCCAATATGCTATTAAAATACGCACAGATATCAAAATTCAATGGTATGCTTTATCACAAAAAATACATATTGTGATTAGAAAATACTCCTAAATGGGACTGTTTTTACAAATTAATTTCTTCTAGGGTAGACCATCATCCGACCACATGGTGTCTATATATAGACTGCTATGGAGATACCATGCGACATTTCGCTAATTGTTTGTGTTTTGGTCTAGCCTCATATGCTGGATTTGTATTGGCAGCATACACCAAATTGCACAACAGTCACGGGTATTTGTTATGATAGTTCGTTTCAAACATCTTCAGACTACAACATTTGATTAAAACCGTCGCCGTCTTATTATCTCCATCCCTTGCGTACCGCCAGTCTGCGTTTAAAAGTTAAATGGTACTTGATCATTACAAAATGAGTCTTTAAGAAATAGATCAACGACTGCTCTTGATCATGTTTATAAGTTGATTTCGAGCACTGCTTTCCGTCATTATTTTTCCATCGGTCGCGTAGACTGTCGTTGAATCGACTTATTCCATGGACCGGTGGATTTAGGGGAAAACCCCAGATGGGACAAGATTATATGCCCTTATTCGACTCCAATAACACGACAAAGGTGTGTAATGTACCAAGGTTAATACACCCATGCCTTAATCTTGGCTCGCGAAGTTGGAGTAGACAGGTCTGTCTTTACCTGTTCCCAATTCAACCCAACGGATACAAAGTTTGAAGAGTTTTGATCCAATATTATAAGCTTATCTTTTTATCGTTTCGTTTTGGTTACCTCTTCAGATAATAAATTTTGTTTTGTAGAAGGCAGTTTTTAAAAAAAATTCAAGTTAGCTAGCCTTGTTAGTCCAAGATTTGAGTAAGCGGAGAAATTGGAGCGTCTCACAGACGAGGTCGGCTGGAAGCGAGCTTCCTGTGGTCCTGTTGATTTCAGAGCTAAAGGGTAACCCTAAGCCGGTACACTGGTATATGGGTGAAATGATGCTATGTTGGTGGAAAAACAAAATACACTTGTCACCATTTCAGAATATGGACATAATGCTATGGACACATTGGGTGATATTTATTATTATAGCATTTGTAATAAGAATTGCGAATTAATTTTGTCTTCAACAGCAACCCAGCTTGTACAACACATGAAAATTACGTGGTTTACTAGTGGTATACTGGGAAATTGGTGGACCCACCAGGAAACCACAAGAAAACCACGTGGTTTATATGATGTGGCTAGATCCACCAGAAAACCATGTAAATACCAGGTGATAAATATCTTGGTTACTATTTTCAAATTGAAGGGATATCTTCATTATTTCTAAAGTAACAGGCTAACCTAGTGATAAAAGTTTTATGTAACGAGAAGAATATAATAATTGCCCTTAAAGGCACATAAGTGTGAACGGCCTTCTGATTGGCTTCCAACATCTGAAATATTATTCAAGTGAAATATTAATTTAGCCCTGCTTTAACCGGCAATTTGGGCAAGGGTAAATAGGGCGATAAGTCTGGTCTGATGCATTTACACGGATGTAATCGGAATGTTAATATGATGCGTTTCTGTGTTGTAGATGTTCAGAAGAATCACCACAGAACGGTGACACGGTCAGGGAGGAAATACGCCAAGCCCGCTCTGCCTTATCTTGATAAATCTGGCCGTGTGGGAAGTTCACGGAGCCGAAACGACCTGGATGATTTGAATACCTCTCCTAGATGCATTATGCAGCCTTCGCCGAAGTTCAAGTACAGACAGAAATGTCACCCTTGGAGCCAGCTGTCAGTGGTGACCAGATTTTACCTCGGGAGACAATATCCTGAGCTCGATGTTAGCGGATTGAAACCTCACGAACGACCCGTCTGGCCTCAAGACTTTCCCTGTCGTTGGTTAAATGAAGATTATTCATTCCGTAACGATTTGGTCTTGTCTCCTAGCGAATCAGACGACAGTGAATGCAGCCAAAACAGTGACCATAGCCCTGAAAGCCTGAACCGTTTCTGTTCAATTTCTCCCCAATCAAAGAGGATCAAAATTTCATTTAAAGACCAACCCAAAGAAATCGCCGCTTTGAATCTAAACCCTGAAAGAAAAACAAATTACGGTAGAAAGAACAGCTTAGTATTTGGGCCACTGCAGCTGAGTCCGGCAATGAAAGATTTTGAACTAGTTAGAAGGATGACGAGTACTGATGGAAAGATATTGGCAAAAGTTTTTACGATGAAACCTCAGGGTTCTTTGGATGTCATAGCAACCACCGAAAGAAATAACAGTGTGATGACAATTCAGTTACCAATGTCCAGGAAAACTGATCCATGCTCGCAGGTTATACCAGGAGAAGGTTCCGACTCGAAAGGTATTCAACTGCTAAGGGGTGACAACTCTATTTGCAATAAACCACACACCAGCTCATTTAACGGAATGAAAAGCAACAGCACGATTTCGATAGAAAAATATACAACCCTATCCAAGAAGTTCAGTCACGGAACAATTGATCAATTGTCAGCAAAAGAAACATCGACAAAATTCGAACCAGAAAATGAAACACTTTCTGAAAAATCGGTCTCTAATTCGGCATTTAAGATCATCTCAACAGCAAAGATTCACAGAAGTGAGCGCCATTGCAAGTGTGCAGAATGTGGCCGAGTTTTCACCGTTTTAACAGCGCTAACATCGCACATGCGCACTCATGCAAGACAGAGAAACAAGTGCGCGGAATGCGGCAAAGTTTTTACTCGGTCTTGGCTTCTAAAAGGACACATGCGCACTCACACGGGTGAACGTCCCTTCCTCTGCCCAGAACCCGGTTGTGACAAGGCTTTTGCTGACAAATCGAACTTGCGATCTCACTTGTTAATCCACACTGTAACAACAAAGAGTTTTGTCTGTCAAAAATGTGGCCGTGCATTCGCTCAAAAGAGATATCTCCATAAGCACATGCTGGAGGTGTGTCGACTTATGCCGGAGACCCAATAAAGGCGCAGCGACCCCGTTCCGTGCAGCATAATCCGCTTAATGAACTTGACTTGCGGTCACGACACGACGAGTTAAGCATTCGAAGTCCTAGTGAAAGAAAGTGCAACAGAACGGTTTGGTTAACTTTCAGAAAGGGCGATGGTGACAATTGGTTCTTCTAAAAAAAGTCTATGTGTGTGTTGCGGAAATCCTAAATCTTAAAGACTCACAAAAATGGAAATATTTATATAATCTTGGTGCGTTATTAATTTCTGTAAATGCTAAATTACTTATTTATTTCTTTTTTAAAATACTTTCCTACTTTTGCCATTGTAAAAACACACTGGTGTTCATATTTATACTATTTTTAAATATCTATTTAATTAACTTATTTGTAAATAAATGTATATCTGTAAATATAGCACACATAATGCTCAAAGCCGTAATACATTGTTAAATATCAACATATTTATTTAATTTATTTGTATATATATACATAGCTACAGCGATGTACAACCGCTGGGACAAGTTTCAGAATACATACATTTTGCAAATTTACATAAAACCAGTCACTGGTGAAAAAAAATAAAAATAAAAATGCCTCAAATACTATTGACTGTACAACTTAACGGAGGCTTTCGAAAGCTGACCCCTGTCTCAATTTGTATTCTCCACTCTTTGCCAGAAAATACAGTAAAAGTGTTTTTCTCCACATAAATTTATTGGGAGGTAGAAAGGTCGTATAGGTCAATACATTATAATGGAAGCCGCGAAGAATGATGGCTGAAATTGTGATCACATAAGACAAGTATATAGGGATACTATAGCAGTCCTTGACAACGGGACGCCGGTTGGGTTTTTAAATCATCATTTACAATTGACTGTATCCGGCTTAATTATTTTGAATGCGGCTTAAAACGCGGCCTGTAAACTACACATAATGAACTCATCGATTCCCTGTCTTTAGATGCTCGACTTTTTTTTGTAAATAAAATGTTGGCACTCAAAGACAATTAAGAGTCTGTGATAAATCATCAACAAATTTATTTGTATAATAAATCTGACATTTTCTTAAATAAACAATGAAATGTGAAGAACTCTGGAAAAGTTGTTTTTGGGTGTATTTTTTTTTTTGTTGGTTTTTTTTTTGGAAAGATTTATTGCGATAGGAGCTGTGAGAATTGCTCATAATTCTTCCCACTAAAAAAAAAGTTATTAGATACTCTCAACTCTGGTGCAGTGTCATATTGCCTACGATATTTGAGCTTATCTATAGTATAATTGATATGTATGTCGATATACACATATATTTATGTACAGAGATTATGTGTACTGTGTGTGATACGTGACGATGCATCGGATCTGGATGTCTCATGTCGGACTGCCGTATCAATCGAGCTGGAAGAGACGAGACAACGAGAGCTGATACAACGACACGTAACACGCACTTCACATATAATCTGTTTATCATAGGTTTCAATGTTTTTTTAAAAGTTCGATTTTTGGGGCAACTTTGACAAACTTTCAGCGTGGATCGCAAAGTATACTAATAAAATACTATTAAGTCCGAGATTTATAATAATCCAATGTTTAATTGTGAAATCATAACATAAAACGGGCTGCTTTTATCTTTATCATATACCAATGAGTCTCACCACACAGATACAAGGGCATCGTATATTTATCCGTATCAGATGGTTCATATACGTACGGTCTGAAGCGTCCCGCTTTCAATACTTTCAATGTTTATATTTTTATGACAGCGCCCCCTACGTTAGAGGAAAAATCCCCCGACCTTGTGTAGCAGATCAACGCTTAGCAACAGTACAATTTGTTCAATATATTTTACGATTACACAAAATAAAGCTGCTGGTTGGTGTTTGGAATTGAACTATGTTTTCTCGAATGTTTTTCACGGGTGTGTAATTTTATAGAACAAATTCAATTGCTCGGCCAGCTCAGTCACTGGGTATTCCCTCTGTGCAGTAATATGGTTATAATGCTAACAAACTTGCGTTCTCCTTTAAATTTAATTTTTCAAACAATGTAACTGTTTTTTTTTTTTTAACCCAAATCATATAATCATGCTTGCAGCATATAATTTTTTTAAAAGGGTAACCAAACTGCCCGTTTTATTATATGAATTCATAATTAAACATTGGGTAATTTTAAATCTCCGATTTAATACTATATAAGTAGTACTTTGCCTCTGTTAAGTGATCCGGGCTGAAAATTTTGTCAAATTTGTCCCAAAAAACATTGAGGATATATAATAAACAGATTATATTTTAAGTGCGTGTCACGCACTGTAGATATAATCTCTCTCTATATATATATTTTGACTAAATGAAGAGAGAAAAAATAACAAAAGGCGAGGTTTGTGTCAAGGGGGACCGGAACTGTCACTGCGAAGGAGATCTTGTCATTTGGGGTAGCTGCCGTTTGATTATATGTCATATCTATAAGGCTCCGGCCGTTTGATTGGGTGTCTGAAACCTATCAAAGAACAGATATGAGGCACAAATATTGAACCGAGAAGACTCCTTTGAAAGTTTTTGGAGTGGAAGTGACGCCACATAGCTTAGTCACAATGTATCAGGGTTATTTAATTGGTCAGTAGAGCACATCGCCGTCATATAAGAGAAATACCCCAAAGTACAACCTTCAAACACTTTTGATAAAGTATCTGGTCAACTCTTGTCCTGATGTGTTTTAAATTAATTAGATCTTTGGCTATACATAGATTCATGTACCTTTCAGTCAATGTTTTAATGTAAACAAGGGAGCGGTGTATAGAAAAGCGCTATAGTGACCCAGTTATCAGCAGTCAGTCTCTGTTTATTTGCTTTCATTGCAATAGTAGTTTCTCTGGCCCTGAGCTAATTGTTTTTAAATCTTCTGATTGGGTAAAATTAGTTTTTCCACAGTGTTCTATGTGATGGCTTCTGAAATTATATCTGAAAACTTCTGCATGTCCCTATATAAGTGAAATCGATAGTATGATATTTTATCAGTCACAAGCCAGTCACTTCTCGGTCTAAACAGTGACCAACCAGCCCAACCAACCGGTATAGAGTTTAGTAAACGGATATATTATGTAACAGCATTTGGACAGCATTCAAAGGGGGAGACCACCCAAAAACACTATTCTATAAATAAGTAAAACTTTTTGTGTGTAATACGATACATTAATTTCCATTGTCATAATCCTATCATAACTCTGGTTATCATTCATTAAAGAGGATCACAAGGCCCAGTTGAGTCATCAAATCCTGTGCTGCTAAGTTTTCCTGCACTCTGGTTGTCAGCCAATTTTGAACTGTCCAATGATAGATCAGTGAAATCTGCTTTACAGAAATATATTTGGGGGTAAGAAAAAAAGTAACGGCGTTGGTAAACACAGGCCTTATTTTTTCACGCGAACGGTCGTTCAGGTTGCGCAAACGAAAATTGACATGAACGGTCACCGTTCACACAAACTAAGACCATGTACACGTACATCGGATGTCTACAGTGTATGTACATTCTACATAAGATAGCCAGCATTAAAAGGATTCTCATACTGTACGCTGTCAGAAATATTTTCATGAAAGAGTTTAGACTGACCATAATCTAAGTTTATTTAAGTGTGAACCATTGCTTGCTTCACTTATGACGTGAATTTGAGGAAAAATAACCCAATTATTTTACTTTACTGAAAATGAAAGAGTTCGATAAACAGCGCAAAATAGAAAACCTAGGACTGTGTTAGCTGTGACCTGGGTGGCTGGCTCCGACTCTCCAGCCAATCAAAATCACCGTTGGTCTATGGCCTTCTTTAACTCTTAATTTATGTCTTGATGAATCCACTCCGATAGCTTACCACGTGCTGCTGCAACCAACACTATATTATGACAGTTGCGTCTTGTTTAACCCACCCGCAGGGCAATTACAGGTTGGTCTACTGGTATTAAAGACTTTATTTGCGAATGATATTTGATTAAAATCGGCAAACAATGATTGGTACCAGTTATTAACGTTTATGCAGTATATCGTGGTACAACATAGCGTAATTACACTTTATATTTACATAATCTACATACGAGAACGACCGTTCGCGCAAATTTTTTCACGTAACCGAACGATACGTTACGTGGGTTTTAATTCACGCGAACGGTAAATTTGTTACGCAAAGTTTTGAGGAGAAAAAAAAGGCCTGTAACATAATTTATCAATATTATAATGTTTATTTTGTGTGACTGTCGCTATCATTGTAAAGCGGAAAGAGTCATTTGACATTCTCAGGTTAATTTTTAAAAGCATATTTTGCTTGTAAGAAAAAAGGGACGGCTTGGGAAAACGTTTGTTCCAGACGGCGACTGTTCAGTTCAAACATACACCCAAACTCCGCCACTGGAAAGTGTGTAGTGATCAATTCCGCCAGACGCCTCACAGCTGGGTTCTTCGCGGTCGACTGAACACGATTTGCGCTCAACGGCTTGATTTACGCATGCACACATATGGTGTGACGGGATGTTTATTCACTTTATTGTCAAGGCGATCACAATCCCCTGGTGTACGGTTGATTCAGTTGAACTCTTAACAGCATAATCCTTTTCATACTAATTAGTGTATACTTTAAATAGTGTATACTTTAACAAAAAACAAACATTATAGTAGCAATCAAAGGAACCACAAGACCATTGCTTTTTATAACTAAAATATCTATGGACTGGTTTTACCGCCGCTGAAGAGAGATATAATGTAATATAAGCACAGTTAAATCTGTTTCAGGATGTATGAATAGACTCTTGCCGAAATGCGGAAGTTATTCACATAACAACTCTAAAATTATGAATTTTATCAGATTTGCCAATTTTAATAAAATAGGTAAATTTTCCGTTTTTAAATAGCCGATTTTACTCAAACCGTTTCAAACCGCACTGTTAGCCTATAAAATATAAGAGATTACTCAAGTAAGAAACAATATGCAAATTTTGAGAAATGACTCTAATGTGGAAATATGTGTAAAAACCAGTAGAACTTCTTTCACAAAATAATATTTTAAAATCATTATAATTGCAAAACTAATGGTCACTTTTATGTGAGTATATTATGTCCCGATAGTATGAAAGGTACATATTACGAATTGTTTAAATGCGCTGTCTATGTCCTTTGGTGTGCTTGTTTTGTGCTTATAGGGTGATGTCCTTACGCTGTCAAAACTGGGAATATATATCTCAATCTTCTTTCCCGTCTCAACTGACCATTGAACATCAAAGTATTTGAGCTGGCAGTCAAATCTATTCAGCTTTCAATAGAGTATATGGATATAGTCTAGCAGTCACCTGTTCCGATCAGCGAGTTGTTACTCCTTCTGCTAACAATAAGAGGGATAACTCCTCCTTGTTGTCTGTAATGGCTAAGCATAAAAAAGCCTTTTATGTCAAGACACACCTTGTCTGTTTCTGTGCAATTTGGTGAGTATTCGATTTGACGCTATCATCGCATGCCAACCGTTTTTTTTAAATTTCTTTATTGTTATTTGTTTAAGAACATTCCTCAGATTCGTTTTTTGCAATTTACATTCAGTTTAAATTAGTTTGAATCGGATTGTTATCAGGAGGCAGAGCTGACAGTGAATTTGAGTGATATTTCTGGATGCAAAACTCTAACCAAGGGTTACTATTCGATCTACTCTGCATTTGAACCCTTGGCGGATAACTCAAGAATAATGGGACTCGGCTTCCAAGCAAGTGATTGGATGCGTAGGAACTTCTACGCATCGAATCAGATGTTGTGCTATTATAAGAAGACTTGGCTAGTGAATTTGGCGGCGAATGTCACTGTAAAACTGAAGAACCGTGATCGTTTTATCCGCCAGATGGCGTAGCTGAATTTCATTGTACATTAATTATCTTCCAAGGGTTCAAATGTAGAGTAGCTCGGAATAGTAACCCTTGGTTACTTGAGAAGATGTACTCGTGTAACCATCATTGCAAATTATATTGACAGTATCGCTCCATATATGTTGTTCACATTCCAATGCTGTAACCAAACTCTCTAGGCTGAAAGTTAAAAAAAAAAAACAATTAAACGGAAATGACTCCAAATATCCAAATTGCTCTCTTCGTAGACTTTAATAACTCGGTAAATGCTTAAAATATATTTTATTATAACGGGATCACATGTGAGAAAAACATCACGTAGAACTAAACAATATGTCCAGGAGACGTTACGCTAAAACCCATCTGGAACTAAACCGTACGTTCAACAAACATTGAGAGGACGAAAACACCGTGACTGTTCAAATGGCAATAAATACGGTGATGTTGAAAAGATTGGAAACATTATAGAATCAGGTAAAGGAAAGCATTAGAAAACAACAACCCAACCTTCATCAATTTCTGAGGCAAAATGGATAAAATGTTAACAAAGTCAGTGAATACGTTACGGAAAAATGTAAAAAAAAAAAATAAAAAAAAAATATATATATATTATTTAAAAAAAATTATCATCGGATTTTCACCTAGAAAACGGTCTTTCTTCCTGGTACACATACATAAGAGATCTTTCAAATTTAAATACACCCTAAATACACCTTATGAAAACGTTCGATACATCCTTTTATTCTCAGGCACAATTGATCACTGGAACGCTTCGATCCAGGCAGGCTAACCCAGGTGCAATTCACTCTGAAAGGGGCATGGATATGTCTTTTAATAAGTTATAGGGAATAGTCCAAATTTGGTCATAACCACAGGGCTCATGCTGGCCAAATGCGGAGGCCAAAAGTTCGACAAACGCAAATAAACGACACCTTGAACTTAACTTAGAATTCATCCAACGCACTGGTTACAATCAAATAGGACATGTTAACACTAGCCACTTTCGAAGAAAAATTTCCATTGAAAACACTCGGACAATGCTTGAACTCTCAAGCCTGCATTGCGAGGGGCATGGAGTACAGTCCCGATACGTTCTTTAGTAGGCATCATTTCATAATTTGTGGAGACAAACTATAGTCGATCCTGGTTACATTACTGGATCAAATATCGTATTCATTTGGTCACGCCAAAGTAGCCCTCTGAATACACATGCTGAAGCACCCGCGGCCGGAAATAGCCAACGCTTCAAGGAGACGCCCGGGAATACCAGAACCCAAGACAGCAGGACAAGGTACTAGGGTCCTGGATAAATTTTGACTATGATAACAAATTGAAGAACATGGTTGCTAAACTGACGTTAAGAGCTATCACCAATACAAGAAGCTGTCTCTGTTGGCACCAGTCCTGTAAATATAAACAAAATTAGATTAAGTCAAATCGTTTCCCTTTCAAAATTAGACCTATAAAGATTTCAACTTGTCTGTAAGGTTATATTTTCCGAAAAGCTGTAATGAAAATACGTTATACTTTATTCATTTTTGATATGTTAAAAGGAGGACAACTTTGAAACTATGTTTTATTTGCAAAGCCACCTTCAACAGATGAGGACGGGGTCGCCACTGTTAATTTTTTTTTTACCTAGAATCTAGCAAAAGAAAAGAGACATTTTGTTATTTACTTTTGAAATCAATCAAAAAATAGTTTGTCCTGGGAAATATGTGTTCCTTAGTACCTTGAAATCCCCAAGTATCACTGTGACGTCGCCCTGGCGTCGTTTTTCTTCCAGCTCTTGGAGGCGCCGTATTTCGGTTTTTCGAGCATTGGACAATTTATAGGCCTCCTTTCGCGGCATTAGGCTCATCGTATCCTTAATCATGTTTATGTCTGGAAGACTCCCTCTGTTGGGTCTCATAAGGTTTTTCTGACTTTCAACTTTAAACTCTTTTGGCAAGGCTCCAGTATCCTGGGAAACGATAACATTCCTCTCCTCTCTTACTCTTTTTCTAATACCGTTTTCTATGATATATGTTTCCATCTTTTTACTAGAAATATTTTCATTACTATGGGCTGTTTCTTTCTCTGGCAGGCTAGAACTTTTAGGATCAGAATCATCCATTTTTATAATTGAGGGCAATGTCCGTCTCCGCTGCAAAGTACGGGATTTATCTTCCTCCATGGTATCTGAAACGCCCGAGTCTGGGGAGGTATCACTGGTAGAGAACCCCTTGTCAATGGCCTCATCACCCAAAATAAAATCCCTACCTAAGCCGCTATCGTCTCTGTGTGTCGCATACTGGTCAAAGTGATCATTTAATATTGTAGAATTAAAGAGCTCCCCGAAAGCACGTCCTCTTCTGGATCCAGCCAGAAAACTGTAACGTCTGATCTTTAACGATGGGCTTCGACTGTGAGATGGTGAGCTTGCAGACATGTTTTCTGCCGAGCCTTTAGGACTATGATAATTTACATTTAACAATTGAGGTTCTACTTGAAGAAGCGAAGGGTTGTTCATTCCATCATCATAAGCGCCCTGCGGGGGCCCTAACTTAGAGCGACTGCCGGCCAAAGCACAGTCTAAGGCGGATGATAATGACGCTATTGGTGGGACGCCGTTCTGTATATCCCCTTCCCCTCGATTCAGTTTTCGGTGCATTACAGATTTGGATCGGGAGTGAACTCCACTGGAGTGGTTTTGGATCATTTTGACATCTTTAAAATCTTCTAAACTTTCTCCATTACTATCGGCCAGTTTCTTTCTTAAGATGTCCGTTCCTGTCAAACAGAAAAACAAGTTATGACATTTGTGGAAAGATTCATTTATTGCTTGCAGGATTATAGTATCAGTATTTAACGCCATGCTTGTAATAACGCGCACAACAGAAAATAGTCACATGAGCTAAACACAATCACAAAATGTGAAAACTTTAGCTTGAAAATTAATTTTCCTCCAGTTGCAAGTAAAGACATTATGGCTGTATGCAGAACAAGTTGCTCTTGGCAAAAGGGCTAATCGAAAAACTGAGGGTTGAGCAGTAAAAGTGTTGGCCAACAAAACGAAGTTATTTCTGTGTGGCCTTGTACCTGTTACACCTCTTGGCAACTAACAAAATATTTTTGCCAAAGTGCCAATTGTTTTTTAATGACATATCTAATAAAGCACAAAAGGCGGAGATGGATTTACAAAGTGTATATTCATTCCCAACGTCGAATGTTCAATACATTTAACTTGTTCACGTTTGAACTTTTGAATTTAAATACAATATTCGAGCTAAAGCTTTGTGCCTCGAGTTGATCATTAAGAGCACTTGGGTATATGACGCTTAAAACCAATCGAACAATTACACCAAAACAGCCCCGTTGTTGGCCAAAGAGTTTTACTAGAACCGAACCAATCTGTACCGAGGTTTTTGTTTGTTTGTTTGATTGAGTTATAGCTCTAATGACAACGGACTGTCTACTTTACACTGTTCCTTGCCTAAAAACGGTTGAAAATCGGATTTGAGTGGGGGACTTGTAAAAACCACCCCGCGATTGCCGGTACCTCATTATGTGACTCACTCATATACCTGAGTGTCAATAGATGGATTCGATCCTGTGATTGGCTGTGAACGGTACACAGAAGTGGGGTTAGCAAGCACAAATGCTGACTAAGCCAGGACTGTACCAGAGTTGTGGGTTCTTGAATTCTCTTCTATCCCTTGGAAAAACTCATAATTTTACAAAAAGACCTGCCTGTGTTATTGGAATTTCAACATTTCACACAAACTGGTTCTCTTCACTGAGATAAAATCAATGGCAAAAGCTTAAGTATTACCAGCACACTATTAGAATCAGCCGGAACCATTTCTTATTTTGGATAATTTGATTCAAAACTATTTTGAGAAGTGAAAAAGACATTAAAGAGTCTTTTTGTGAAGGACTATTTCTTAACAATTCGCCCAAGCTGACTAATTTAACTCAGAGTGTGGAAAGTATTTGTCATAGTCAGACCGTTTTCAAGGGAGGTTATTCATTCTCTTTTCTAACAGATTTTGTTTTAAATAAACCGAAATATTGAATCACCATGTATCCATGTGTATCTTTTATTGGTTATGTATGTTTACTCTACTTTGTGAAACTCATCAGTGGGAATACTGGTATTTGTGCAAGACACATTAAAATATTAAGGTCAGCAATTGCCCAAGTATTTAAATTAATGAATTTTTGGAAAAGATTTTAAAATTATCTTGATTCTTCCAAACTGTTTCAAGAGTGATATCAATTGTTTTTCTCCTCTTCCACGCTTTTAAGAATTGTCAGATTTTGACATTTTATATTGAGAACAATCCGTTTTACCTGGTTGATGAAATTCAGGAGCATATTCTTTGCCTTTTAGTCGGGCGATATCTGAATCTTGTTTGGCTTTCTGCGCCATTGTATCAGCCTGCTCTGCCCGGGCTCTTGCGTTTGCCATTCTGAAAAAAATATATAAAAATTCCCAATAAATATTACATAAATAGTTGAACCATAGCCCAAGCTCTAGCGTTCGCCAGCCTGGTATAATAAAAGGTACGTCAAATAACAATACAAAAATAATGTAACAGCGGCTTTTATTCCATATATTGTTTACAATACCGAAAAATAGTTCCTCATACTTAAAAATACATCCCTGGCCTTCGCGTTTCTCATTCTGAAAATAAACGATAAATAACACACAGGATAAAAAAAATATGTAATAACAGGTGCGGGGCTGGTGTTTACGATAAACAAACAATTATAGTTCCAATAATCAACTCAAAACTGGATTCCCAATAGCCTTCAATCTGGGTTTCTATTTCATACGAAAAAATGGACCATACACATTTATAACAAATATTTTAACAATACTCCTGATTTTGAAATTTAAAGAGTAAATTTGATGTCAAGGTAAATAACTGAATAAAGATAAAATTATATAAACCGTGGTTTGGGCGTTTGTTATTGGTAAACTTTAGCGTAGGAAATGGCTCTAGCGTTTGTTGTTCGGAAAATTTGGTGCTTAATACGAAAAACAACAGTACCGGTACTGAATAAAGACACTGCAAAAACATCCTTGGCTGTCGCGTTTCTCACATGCAAGGAAAATCTCATGTCACGATAAACAAAAACAAAAAAGAATAACTTGAGAAACTGTACTAAAGTCTTGGTGCTAGATTGATTGATTGATTGATTGATTGATTGATTGATTGATTGATTGATTGATTGATTGATTGATTGATTGATTGATTGATCGGACCTTAACGCCGTGCTTAATGGTATTTCATTAACGTGACAGCGGTGTACTCTAACAATAATTGACACCCGCATAACCATAAAATGTTAGGTGTTTTGATACTGTTGGAAAGTTATACTTGTTTCGGTGCAAAGTAAAGACAGCATTGCTACTCTTCAAACAAACTATCCTTATCCAGAGGCCTCTAGCTGTTAAAGCTTTCTATTCGGAAAGTAAGCCAAGTAAGGCAGATGGCGAGGACTTGGTTCAAGCATGTGTTCGTCTGAAATTCCATACTACCAAGCAAACATATGATGACACAAAACACGGCTGTGTCGTTTGTGACTTGGAATTTAAATTAATGCTACGAATCAGTAAATACAACCAAATACGGTGATCCCATAATATTCCTTAATCTTGTGTTCCCTTGCTGAAAGTTTAGTGGACAAGGATTGATATGAGTCGTTTTGAGGGGCCAGGTATACCCCCATCAAGTTGAATAAAAACTCAACTTTACCTGAAAAATATTTAACTACGAACATTTAAAATTTCATCAAAATTCCATTTTAATTAAAGCCTTAAGCTTCATACATGAGGTTATCATTACATCCTAGGGCTATCAAACCATAATTTTATTCAATTTTGGTAAATCAAAAATTCAATTCCTCCGCATAAAAGGTACTCAACTTAATAATTTCTATGAATACATGGTTGTTGTTATTTTTTGAAAATAGAGTAGCATATGCTTTGGTTACGTTCCGCAACATTATAGTGTAAACTACTCAAGAAAAAATGTAGCTTTCGCTTGTGTGGGTTCTGATCGAATAAAAATAAACAGAGAGATAGTAATATCAAGTATACTGTAGTATATGTCTTTGCCTTTCTGGAAGTTAGGTTGATTCAACGATAAACGACCAAAATAGAGTAAAATTAAAGCCTTGCCTGTATATTTACCATTCGAACAGTTTGATATATGCTACAATATATGACCAAAATAGAGGTATATCAAATGGGCCATGGTGGTAACGTTTCTGATTGGGAAATGTTAGTATAGTTTATGAAGAATACTTTAATTATTAGACAATAACAAGGCCATGGGCTTAAAATTTGTCATTCGAAGACATTAGTTAATTTTTTGACAGCTCATTATACGCCCCTGTTCACCTGGTTAGCTGTTCGGAGAGTTAGGGCAGGTAATGATAATTAAAATAAAACAAATCTTAACTCAGCGTTTGGCATTAGATTGGAAACTTAAGGAGACTCGTAAATATAACACAAAAAACTGCAATATAAAAATCGGCTCTTAGGGTTTGTCATTGAAAAATTTAATAGAATAACACAACCTTACGGATAATAGAATACCATTCGCTATGATATAAGTATGTCATTCAGATATAACAACAGATAAGAAAATAATGGAATTGCTAAACAAGCCTCAGCCCTTTGCGTTTGTCGTTCAGAAACTTCAGTGTAGGCTACGATAAATATTCCATTTAATACCATTTTATTAACATAACAGCCCTCAGTTCAGGAAACTAATTAAAATTAAGCCAGTTATTACAATTGTTCAAACCGGAAGTGATGGCGCAATGCAATTGACATCCAATAATAACACCAAGCCATATTCTTTAGCTACTCTATCATATCCGAGTCAATTTCTTCTCTGATTTATTTCTATCAGGCATAATAATTACCCAACAGGTTTGCACTATATTATTCTAAAGAAGAATTAGACGCCCGGAAGAAATATGTCAGTAAAAGAACGGCCTACTAGCCCTATTCACAACTAGGCGTACGTATTCTTTATAGACTTGTATTATACTGCCAATGTGCAGGACTGCACGGAAGACAAGTCTTGCCACGGTGTAATATCCCGAATAAGTAAAAAGCAATAAAAATGCCGTCAAAATGTGAAGGGCAGCTTAATTAAACAGGTGATAGCATAAATGAGTAACTGAAACTATCCATATCAGAACTCAGCTAAGGCTTTTTTCTGTCCTACCTTTATTGACGCTGGGCTAAGGGTCGTTGCAAGCCCTGCCTTCTTTCTGTCTGGGGCCGATGCTCTTCGCGAAAGCACTACTGTCTATCTGAGTTCTGGGTCAAATGGAAATACACCCGGTGTGCAGTATTCTTTTTAAACTTATTTTTGCTAGGTTTACATCGGATGACACAACATGTCTTAGGCACACTCTCAAGTTCTTTAACCTGTCAAATGATACTTTTTCTGGCAAATATTTTTCCCGATTTTTACTAGCCACTTGCCACGGCCTTAAAAAACAGAATCTCTCAGGAAGAAGTGAAACGGATAAAATTCACCTTGCAATAATAGCCCATCATAATTCTCACATCCTGGTTCTACGCAGACAGGCATAATTCCTGTCAGAAATCAGATATTCATACACTTAACACTACAATAGCATAAAATATGTGTGTCAATCGCACCGCTTACGTCACTTCCAGTTTGTCAAATTTTATTTACTCGCTTAAAATATCTAGCTTCAAAATTGAGGGCTGTTATGTTACCAAAAATCTACTGTAAAATCGCCTGCTTTCTCCTTTAATTCGTCCTTCAGTGCTGCGCTAGTGCATGTCAAACTATAGTGTGGATGACAAGGCGAAATAATCAGATGATGAAAGAATAATGTTATCCGCGGTTTCAGCGTTATTGGGAAGCAGATGCAACAACTTATAATAAAATAAACAAAACAGTATTCAGATCTTTGCTCCAGCTTTTGTCATTAGGAAACCTTAGCCGATGAATATACGACTACCAATAGTAAAATCAACAAACCGAATTATAACAAGTGTAAAACCCGTGGCTAGCGAAGATGACAGACCTGTGTTTCGAGCGTTTGTTATTGGGAAAATTAAACAGATGTTACGACTATAAAAAAAAAAAAAAATAAAGAAAAGTATTATAATAATTAAAGCTGGCGTATGATCCATCCATGCATGATGGTCATTTGTTCTAGCGTGTGTTATTGGCAAATTTAAGCAGATGTTTCGCCAAATATCCTTCACTATAGCGTTTGATATTCAGGAGCTTTAATGTCAGCAGTTTTGGTTTTACCCTATGGTAGCATTGAGTGATTGATTGATTGGTGTTTTACGCCGTGCTTTAGGATACTTTCCTTATATGACAGCAGTGTATTCGAACAATAATTGACACTAACACAACCAAGATGTGAAACGTTTCCAAAATGGTATAAAGTTAATTTTCCTCCAGTGCTAAGTAAAGACAGTACGCCTATCACTACTATTCAAACAAATGACCCAGAGCGAAGGCAAAGGCCATATAGAGAATGGACTATATTCACTATGTATGCGGTATTTACTAGGCGAGACAACTTCATCATTGAAGCAACCCTAATCCTCAGAGTTCAGTAGAATATCTACCAATTCAACAATGTTTTGTCCCAACTGACTTTTATACATCATGTATGTCCCATGAAAACAAGAAACACGTATATCAGTTATTCACTTTCTCAAAACAAAATCTATTCCAAAACTACAAATCTACTCCTACTCAAGGTTACTTCACTTATATGACGACGGATTGTCCAGTTCACACTATCCTTTGCCAAATTACGATGGAAAATTGGGAGGAAATCTATTTTAAAAAACACCCCAGTGATTGCTGCAGCCACATCGTGTGACTCACTCATATACCTGATGGTCGACAGATGGACTGGATTCTGCGCCAACGGTACATCAAAGTAGGATTTGAAAGTGCACCCCAAAACCATTAAGCCACCGCTCCAGGCTCCGAAATCTACTCGAAATGACTGTTCTGTAAAATCCTAAACTGTCAATAATGTGACAGCCTGTAATCAGCTGTATAGCCATTGTAATCTATCCACAGTTTGGATCCATCCAATCTCTCTCAACGATAAAACATTAGTCCCGAACTCACAACCACATGACCATATAGTCCGCGTTTCGACCAATGAAGTTGATTCGTGCCTTCGCTTGGCGCAGCAATATCTTAACCAAATTACTGTACAGCAAAACACCTTCTTCAAAAGTAAAGAGTCTAAAACAAAACTGACAATAATGTGCAAATGTACGAAATTTAAACACATTGAGACAATTTACAGACCGGAAAGAATGACTTCACAGCTTAGAATTTACAGTTTATAATCTAGAAACGTTAATTGCAGGCTAACTGTTGTTTTTTTTTGTTGTTTTTTTTTTTGTTGTATTTTTTGGTTTGTTTGTTGATTGGGGTTTAACACCTACGGCTATTTCACATATAAATATAGCGACGGATTCTCACTTCGCCTTGCTTAATTACGGTAGTAAACCGAGAGGAAACCTCGTAAAAACCACCGCTGCGATTGTCGGAGCCACATCGTGTGACTCGCTCCCGTGAACGGTAAGTAGGATTAGAAAGCGCACACGTGTACTGTTCGTTTGAGGGTTAACGTCACTTATATGACTATGGTTCTCCATTTTATCTTGCTTAATTACGGTAAGTAAGATTTGTAATTAGTAAGATTGGCAAGTTACCGGAGTTTGCCTTTTGACCAAACTTAAGGAAATGGTTTTCAAAATCGTCCTGACTCTGAAAGTCAAAGGAGCAGCTTTAAATCCTAAACTAAAACAGGCATGTTTTTCCTCATCATTGATAAAACGTTTATATCATAAAGGGAAATAACTCAAATACAAACAGTGAAGGATAAGGTTACCTGGTTATAGCGATATCGGATTTCTGTAAGGCAATCTGCGCTGCTCGTTGTGAAGCCAGAACAGCATTATCCACACGGTCCCTTAGCTTGGAAGTCCTTATTAAAAACAACTTATTCTTTTTGCCTGACGAAATCAAAACATTATTCTTATATTTTCCTTCTTCTTTTGTTCCATCTTTAAAACACGTAATACCATAGCCGTATTTCTTGTTATTGTACCACTCCCCGGCGTATTTAAGGCCATCCGATCGTTCACTTATACCAAACCCAGATCGTTTGTCGTTTTTCCATTCACCCATGTACGTTTCTGTTACGTTAACGTCTGTGATGTCATCCTGACTAACAAAGCTCAGATTACTGTCGGTATATACAGAGGTATTTGTCATGCCAGACTGAGTGGAGTCAGCACTCACATGACTTATGTTACTGATAGTACTCCGGACAGAGCCAGTCTGCCGTTTGGGAGAGTCGTTTATATCACCAGTGCTTTTCTGCTTTTTAAGCTTCAAACCAGAGAATATTGACTTTCTTAAACTTCCTCCAGAATTTCCTTTTCGGTCAAACAGCGACCGTCTCCGTATCGGTGGAGTTTCGTCACTCTTTGCCTTCAGCACAAACCCACCGCGACTCTCGTCAAGTTTTCGATCTCTGTTCTTAACAACTTCTTCGTCCTCGTCTTTACTTCGTAAAGACGTGAGCGAATCCCGAAGCGACTTCGGTCGGTAGTGCGATGCCAACCCATAAGGAACACTCTGTCGAACACCGTAGCCATGTCTAACACCACGTAGCCACTGTCCCTGGTATGAACCTGTGTACAGAAAAAAAACAGCATGAGGATAGGCATTTTTGGAAATATAAGACATCGAAATATATAGATTTTGAAATAAAACAAAATACAAATAATCATCCCACTAACAACCTTAGTAAACGAAAAACAATAATCTTGACTGCAACTTGAACAAAACAATGGGAGCCTCGGTAAGTTGGCAAGGAAGGGAATTTTATCTTTGCAAAGCGGTCCTCTGACATCAGAACATCCGTGATAAAGGAGCTTTTACATGACGTCAAAGACATTTTTGCATTGTGCCGTTAGTAAAAAGTCCATGAATCTCGACCGATTTGACGTCAGAGGACCGCATTCAATGGAACATTACGAGACTCCCATTGATTAGAATATGGTCATAGGACAGAGAATAGATACAAGTGTTGCCATCCTTAACAGATGATGGTGGATAAATTATCGGTGTTTCAGCAATTCAAATGTTTGCATTTTGTTTAATTATACTATTTTGCTAGGGGGACTCATTCGAAAGATGAGAGATGCTTTTTGAAGAAACAATATTCTCCAATCTTGTAAACAGATTCACATTTCCGCTTTGTCTCGCTTATACATAAGAGACACATAAAACTTAATACCTCGTTAAAAAAACACACTGATATAAGTATAGCAACTGTTTCGTCAATTAGAGAATTTTTCATAATTTAATAAAACAGAAAATTCACAAAACACATCAACTTCAGCACAACACATAAAACTGGCTTAATACAAGGGCCAAAATGTTTAATATCCCGGAATGAAATAAACAAAGCAAGCAACTTTCCCTGATTGGCAAAATATCGCAAAAGGGACTTTTTAATGAAATAGCATGCGCTGTGAAGGAGTTCTTTTCCTACAAGGGATCGGAATCGATCCCAAATCAACTGATTACTATCTGTACATTTGGGTCATGATAACCTCATTAACGTTAATCAGGGAACCCGTCTCCATCTCGGTCATAAAAACAGAGGCAACGTTCATCGAGAAGAATTGTACATTTACCAGTCAGACTGTACATACAGATTTAAAACATTTTTAATTCGCAAACTACGAGCAATTATGGTTTTGGCTGTTTAACGATCAGTCCATTAGTGGGTAACGGCGTGCGGCTTCATATAAGTAAAATACCCTGGCATGGTGTGTGGCGTACGATATATTTATTCCAGTGGTTCGGGTTTCGAAATATAGGAAGTAAGCTCATGCTGTTGATTAAACGGGATCAAAATTAATGACGTGTCTTGCAAGCGGCTGAGATTCTGTATAAAGCCCGGGCATATAATGCACATGATAATCAGAACTGCACGTTTAGGGCAGGTTATCCCTAATCGCATACAGTTTTCTTCGGTTTATGCTGGTAACTGTGTTGTGTCTATCTGGCTTATTTGTTTGTTTGGAGTTTTATGACGTACTGAAGCGTGCCCGGCCAATGGGTGAAGGAAACCAACTGCAACATCACTGTCGAGTGGCAACACTAAAAGACAAGATTGGACAATCACAATTTAAAATGTAAGAACCGAGAAAACGAAAAAACCGATCGCCAGCTTTTAAAAGTGGGTCGAATCCCTTGACAACAGACGTTATGATTTTGGCATGCACGGCATAACGCTAATTAATTAAGCAGATTCCTTGAAAGCGGTTAGATTTTACGAATCTTAACTGATGGGGCCATTTAATAATTGAAACATGTGCCTTGAGACTGTCCTTGTTTTATAAAATTACCCATTGTACTGATTTAAAATCTGGTGAATAGACAAATGCAAACATTTTATAAATTTTCCTATTGACAAACAAAAAGATATTTGGAATTAATGGTGAGAGGATTTAAGACTCGGCGGAAAATAATTAAGATACAGTATATGCATATTGCAGATTTTCCAATCGCAAAGTTGGATTGATTGAGGCTATACTGGGAATTAGACTCCTCTAATCCAAGGCTGCTTGTTGTGGGTTTGACACCAGCCATCCATTGCTTCAGCTTTGTGGTTAAACAAGCATGTTGTCTCAGCCCAGCCCATAGCATGGCCTAATATAAGTGTTCAATAATGCATAACTGCACACTACAAATCAATTTACTTAAAATGCATTTTTATTCTGATATTCGGTTCATATTCATTGCAGTAAGTTCTGTTTATTAAACATTAATATGTAAGCCTTGACCTCAAGACCGCTGCAAGGCATACGGTCAACCTGCAGAAAATCCAGGGTTTCATTTTACACCAATCCAAGACAGCTAGGCACACGCCATGCATGGCAAGCGGCAATCTGTGAATGTGGTAACGGGTTTTGTCTAGTTTACATCTGTGACGTGCTTCAAAAACCAAGAACATGCATGACACAGCACTTTCTGACTCTCAGACCAAAGGGAGCCAATAATCATGTATGTCGGGCTTCCACTGCATCTTTTGGTTCGCTAGGGAAATAACACTTTGTGAGAACCGTTAAACATTATTCTAATTGCACTTCCTTGTGCTCTATAAGAAAAAGATATATAACTTTCGAAATAACATATTCGTGGAAATGGATGCGCAGATGAAAGCGTTCTTATTCAGAACAAAAAGCCTTGTATCTAAAACAGGAGTTTAGATCCCATGGGAGGCTTGTATCTCTCTACATAAATAGGCCAATACAATATATACCGAATCAATATCATTACATGAAGACAGCAGCATTGTTCCATTGTCGCAACTCCTAAGGGAGATAAAACAATATATATATCTCAACAGACCTCCATGGTTATGCTAGTCAAAAGGGCTGGTCAGAACAGCACCTTTCATCAGGATAAGGCTGATGATTGGTTAGTAGGAGTTCTAATAATCCTGCAGCTAAGAAGTGCCTCGATGTGGCGAGTTTGTTACTCAATCCACTCCACTGCACTGGTTGGGCTTAAACCAAGGTGTGAATCATTTCCATATTGCTGGAAAGTTAATTTTCCTCCAATGCTAAGTAAAAACAGCATAGGAACTCTACAAACAAACTGAACTTTTGCCAGACGCCTGTACGTGTTGGGGATTTAAAGGTATACTTGGGAGGTGTACATATTCAAAGCATGGCTTTACAGAATTATATTCTTGGGGTAAAAAAATAAGTAACGCCATGGGTAAACTTAATTAACCCATAATATGATATTTATTTTGTGTGGCTGCCGCTATCATTGTAAGGCGGAAACACTCGTTTGACAGCCTTAAGTTAATTTTTAAAAGTACATATATTTGTCTTGTAAGAAAAAGGAACTGGACTTGTGAAAACGTTTGTTCTTGATGTCTACTGTTTAGTTCAAATACACACCCCAACGGTCATGCACTTGATCTATTGCTAATCGGTTTGTAGTGAAAAAGCAGGTAGTCAGTTCAGGTGAGATAATCGCATTAATCCCTTCCGCCTGCCGATACACATAATCTTTGAGGCACGCATTTTACAATTCAAATCTAAAAAAAAGAAATCATTCTAAAATGCTTAATTTGTTTGTTAACCTTTCTGCATTATCGAGATAATAAAGAGAATATTTCAAAAAGGTAAAAAAAAAAAAAGAGAGAAACAATTCAAAACTTTCGAGTCCTTAAGAGTATTTCACTTATATGACTGCGGTGAATTCCAACAATAATTGATACAACCGTACAATGTGTTGTTGGTAGGAGATTGACAGTGTGAATAGTACAAAAAGTGCAAACTACAGAACAGTAGCTTCTTATCCGTTTCAATGTTATTTAAAAATCCCAACTGATGAGCTGGCAAATTATGAAGATTAATTTAGGTTTCATTGGGTACTTGTTTTCAAACTGCATAGGAAGAATGTGCACACCCAATTCCTGTCAAAAGGATCGAATCGCAATGTGTCGCCAGGCACACTACAACTGTATATAAATACACCGGGACTATGCTATTATGTTGTTCGTTTGTAAATCAATCCATTTCTTTTGTATTTAAGTTATTATATGATAATCGAAATATGGCTTCATTTTTTGTTGGCCACATTAAACATTTAAAAAGTTCCCTTGTTTGAGTGGCATTTAGAAGCTGGGTAAATTACAAAGACATGACGACTGAAATGGATTTTCAACTTCTGGATATATGGGATGATTTCAGAGACTAAGTCCGAGTTTAAAAAAAAAAACATCTTGTTGTATATGATATATTTATTTTAGTTTTATATGCATGCATTGTTACATCATAGATATTCGTTGTTACATCCTAATGTTTCTAAACAAGTTATAGACTGTTCTTTCACCATTTAAAGTATATTTTGTTGAGATTTGTAACCATTGCTTGAAAATGATCTTAGTATCTAGATCGAAACGTCGCTGACCAATATATCCAGAAGTTGAAAATCCATCTCAGTC
>JARFOD010082509.1:0-19041 GCA_031763545.1 Mopalia muscosa | reverse complement strand
CAGGATTTTCAGCGACACTGAAGGTCGGTTCACTTCTTATAATGAACGAGACTGTAGTACAGTTGATTATGTGTTATCAGTCCCAGATTATCTAGATATATTGACAGATTTTGAAGTTTTAAATCGAAATATAAATCGGCGGATAGATCTTATTTGATGAAATCTCGTACAGCATATAAACGAGTTAAGCGAATTTACACTTATAAGCTCAAATTGGAATTAAAAACAAATTCGAAAGTAAACCCAAGAAAACTAAAAAAACTAAAAAGAAGCAGGGAGAGCATGATGTTAGTATAGATGAGTGTCTGTCATATTTCCAAGGATTGTTACAATCTACTAATGCTTACAATCCACTCACAAGTGTGAAAGTTGACATGATATCCGAGAACGGTGCTGATATGGATGAACTCTTCACTGAATTTGACGTAATTCGTGTTATTAATACATTAAAGAAAAACAAAACCATTGGCACTGACTGTCTAGTGAAATTTTCATGTCGGGTAGAGATTTGTTAGCTACCCATTTAACAAAGTTATTTAATTAATGGATGAAAGGAATAATTGTGCCTATTCATAAAAAAGTGATGTCAATAATGCCGAAAACTATAGAGGAATTGCATTGATGAGTATATTCGCTAAACCTTATTCTATGTTACTGAATCAACGTCTTTCAGATTGGGCTGAAGCAAATAACGTTATAAGTGATTTTCAATGTGGATTTCGGTCTGGTAGAAGTACTGTGGATTGTGTATTTTTATTGTATCAAATTATATGTAAGGTCATTGCAAACAAATTGATTATATTGTGCATTTGTTGACTTGCAAAAATCATTTGACACAATTAGCCGTATAGAACAGTGGGATAAACTGTTGAAGTCCGGCTGTAACAACAGTATACCAATATGAAAGCGTGTGTTAGCAACGCTGGTAAACTATCAGACTTTTTCGATCAATCAATCGATCTAAAACAAGGAGAGCCTTTGTCACCGATAATGTTTTCCCTGTATATAAATGATATTTTTCAAGAATTGTGTAACGATTGTGATATTGAGCTGCTATTTGATGATCTCAAATTATTCACTTTATTATTTGCAGACGATACTGTATTATTCTCGAAATCACCCCAAAGGTTACAAGTCTTGTTAAACAATTTTGATGTTTACTGTCAGAAGTGGGTTTTGAAAGTTAATGTTCTCAACTATTTAAAGATCATGCGATTAATGTTATAGACAAATTTTCCTTCTTAGGCATCAGCTTAAATACCACTTTAATATGTCTGATACTAGAACAGTATTAATTGAAAAGGCTTAAAAGGCATTTCATGTGTTAAAACTGTGTTTTTATCATTTAAAGTGTGATGCTATGACAAAACTAGAATCCTTTATAAAATGGTAAAGCTGGTACTGTTATATGGATGTGAGCTATGGGGACTAAGTGATATAAAAGATATAGAAATGATTCATAGCCAGTACTGTAGATGTGTTTTAGGATTACCTAAGAATACTCCCAATATGTTTGTGTATGGAGAATTAGGGATATTTAATCTGAAAATAGAATTTTGGATTTCTGGAAAAAAAGTTGTGAAATATAAAACTTCCCTATCCTACAAATTATACTCAGGACAGTTAAATATAACATGCAAAAGAAGAATTTATAACTGGAGTTATGAATTGAAAAAGTTATTACATGGTAATGGATATGGCTACTTATTTTCATCAGAACAGAATACTGTCCAGAACATGTTACAAGTTACAAGAATGGTCAAAGATTGTTTTATTCGGGATGTGTTTGCTGTTGTCAACACATCTTCAAGATATTCCCTGTATTCAATTTTTAAGGAGGAATTCTACGGGGACCCTTTTATTGGCAAATCAATACATGTTAGCTACAAAGTGTTTTCATCGATTGTGCGTTTAGAAGTGGTTATCATGGATTAAGCATCGAGACGGGTAGATATAATAACATTCCAAGGGACCAACGCTTGTGTAAAATGTGCAATTCAGGGAAAATAGAAGATGAGTATCACTTCCTATTGTGCGGTAATAACTACTCAGACCTCAGATAGAAATATTTTGATAAAAGCAAGTGTGTATGGCCAAATGTTCAAAAACTGAAATAATCGTGTACATTTAGTACATTAATAAGTCATTGCCCTTTGATGGTTTCTATAGACGAGCTATACATAGCTCAAGGGTCAAAGGAATGGGACTCCAGGGAGTCTGTATAGCTTAGTCTGAACAAGATTAATAGGGCTTGATTGTTCCATTTTATGGCAATCTTTAAGTGTCTTTTTGAAGAGATACACCGCTTAGCCTCAATGTATGCGACAATGAATATCAATGAAGAAAAAATAAAAACGTATAGTTTCTAGAAATATTCGACCTTTAAAAGTTCTTGGCGGCTAGAAAAAAACGGAGTTTGAAAGTTGTCACTCTAAACCATTCGGTGGCAAAGTGTAGGTTGTGTCTCGATTAAGCATGAGCACGAGGTGGCTTCCCTGTCATTCGTAAATTATTACCAGAAACCCACCTAGGATAGTATGTAATAGATCAGTTGTGTGCGACACGAAGCTGTTTAACCGAATAGTCCTTTAAATGCTTTTTGTGAAATAGGTGGTTACTTCCTGACACATATTGTGCTAAATTAGGCCCTGTACCGTGTATATAGTCCTCATGGATTGAGCTGTCTAAGTATGCACTGATATATCTCTCTCAACACATTGCAACTGAGAACCGATTTTTAATTTTAAATGAATGTCATTGTTTTCCTCGAGTAAACTATTGGTTTTGTACTAAATGGAATTCTTCATAAGGGGGAATACCTCAGTAGAATGTCCAAAATGATTCTGTACAGCCGACTGAGATTAGAGTGTCTGCTTCCTAAACATTTGTTCTAATGCTACAATATTTCCACTCTTGGGCATAGGCGCTCTTTGAGAAGTTAGTCTGGCAGAAAAAATGCCTGGATATTGGATTTATATCGATGGATATATCACATATATCTTATAAGGCATGATATCAGCAAGTTTAAGTATTGGGGATACTGTATATTTGCTGCTTTCCAGGATTTCCCCAGAAAATTGCTGTGTACCTGCAAAACGTAAACTTCTCTGGATGTAAAGATCATACAACGTAAAATGAATATTTTTAATGGCTACACGGGGTACGTTTGGTTAGTTCTATGGCTATCTCGATATGGATATCCCCAATATAAGGCTGACACTTTTGATGTGTTAACCAAGAAAATAATCCGGAGTATCCCAGGGGATCTGTGGCTGATATGACATACGCCTCGATTAGCGAAGGCAACTCTTCCCATGAAGTCTTAAAGGTTTGTGTAGGTTCTTGGGTAATTGACAAGGTCTATTCCAGACAAATTCAATTAGCCTTTACAGTAGCTCATATGTTGCGTTGTTTTGAATTGTTCTTGATGTAAATGTTTACGAGGTTTTCTCTCCGTTTTCCACCGTAATTAGACATGGAAAAGTGTCACATGTAGACGATTCGTCCTTGTTTAAGTTAATCAACCGAAAATATATACATATATATTTATCAGATTTATACTGTTTAATAATTTTTGTTAAAAATGTTATGTTTGCCTATTCCATACAACCTGAAAAGATGAGTTCGTTAAAGATTTGAAAGTTTTTAAGCTCTCTTTTAAAGAAAGTGTCCACGTACTTTACAAGTTTTCAACTGGTGAGGAAAATCACAGAATCTCCCTGCTAAAGAGGTGCTTATGAACATTATGGACTTCGAATTCGATTTTAGTCTTGCGCATTTAATCACGTCGTAGATTTTATGGTACTACTCCTAGCTATTTCATATGAGGAAGGTTGACTGGATATTGGATTGATCTGGGTGCATATATCATACTGGAATGTATCTGCTTGTTTTAGTTAATGCACCGGTGGTAGTGTATATCGAGCTACTCTCGAGGGCATGTTTATATCCCATAATCCACACATAAATTTTCTGGGTGCATATATTGATTTTGGCTTGTTCCTTGGTTATCCCGCGACCTGGGCATCCCTTACACCATCTAACGTGTAATCCACGGTGATCCTCCAGGTTATCCCAGGGAATCGGTGAAACATGTTCAGCATTGTTTGCTACTTGCTATGAGTATCGTCGGGCGACGTTTTATAAACCCGAATTCTGTCGGTTTAACTCAGTTACAGGTAGTTTCAGGCAATCTCCGAAAATGTCAAGATTTAGCTGTAAACAGGATGTTGATTAAAAACGAGTTTTACTTACTACATTAAAGATACGTGATTGATCAATTGTAATCATGATGAATAACAGCGGAGACCAGAATATTCTTTAACGATATATATCTCCTTGACCCAGATTCACTCATTAGCTCAAATAACACGGCTGTGCCACAAATAGCTACCAGGTAATTATTCCAGACAGACAAGTAGACAAGTATTGCTTAAGGCTTTTGGTTTTTATTAATGGTCTTGTCAGCATTGTTTATCATATACACCTGGACGGTTTATCACAACATGTCTGGTTAGTTGGACATTACAGGTAAAGTGTTTATTCTCTCTTAATGCTCTATGTACACCACATGCTTTTTAATAATTAAGCTTTGTGTTTCCCAGGTGTAGTGTTTGTTCAGGAAGGTGGATGACTTGTATTGCAGCAATAAATAAATTTACTTTAGCAGAAGAGTTGAAGGTGGAGGCGCATCGACCTGATATAGAATAGCTTAATGGATTACAACTGCTAGAATCAGCACATCGTACTCAAACTGGCAAACAAACAGAATAAAACTATCGATGTTATGCAAGTTTGATTGCAAACGATGTCAGGACATATTTTAAATTTTAATGAAATGACCCATTAAACTTTTTTGTTATGAACAATTTGGCGCTAAATTAGGCAGATCAAGAGAATGTTTCAGAAAAAAACCCAGAGGAATCACGCAACGATTTTTTTGCTTTGGCCAATCTGCGAGGATATTTCAAAAACACCCGAAACGAAAATATTATTATTTTATTACTTGAAACAAAATTATCATCGATACGTATACCAGAGCAACGCAGAAAGTATTGTTCACATGTACGGAAGATAATTATCATGTTACGAATCCACCTTGATTCCAAATTGCAATAGGTAATCACGCCAATGAGGATCAGATGATATTTATGAAGATCAGATGCTATTTATTCCCTTGAGAAAGGCCCGAGAGGTGCCGAAACCTCCAACAGTATATAATTACCTGGAATAATTCTTGAGTTTACTTTAATTAATACAACCCCACCATAAGTTTTAAACAATATAGTATTCTAGCTGGTCGAAAACGCACCCGGTGTTCTAAAACAAAACCTGACGTTGTAACAATAATAATGTTAGATATGTAATGGACATTTTACTTGCTCTAAAGACAGCGTTCTCAATAGAAGGCAGAGACCAGATTTCGTTCGTGAGAGAGGAACGTTATAATTTGCCTGCTCTCTAACATTGCTCTTCATACTTTGTGTTTGTTCTTAAACATGCAGTATTTGCATTGTGTACCCCAAGTCTTACGAGAACAAAAAATATTAATGTTATAAGTGTTACCATAATATTTAAGGTACACGATATTGCTTTACCATAAGTTCGGTCTTATAACACAATATATGAAGACTGCTTGATCCTGGATAAACACGATTCCTTGTGCAGGCATCGTGAGCCGAAATCACTGCGCGACACCTCCTTTGCATAGACTTATGAATCTTTGAATGCTGGCACGTGGGAAACTAGTCCATGTTTCGCGCAGTGGTTGGGACAGCGGCGGAAGCGTCTGAGGTGCGGGCCGCGCTGGCGTAAACGTCTGTCTAGTTCGTTCCAAAGATGCTCAATCTTAATGGCTATGGCAAAACATGAATGTACTCGTCCTGCTGAAGGAGTTCTGTCAGTCGACCCATAATGGAAAAAAAAGTTTCTTAAGTGCTGTGTTCGTTGCTGTGGTAGTTCGATGACGCAAGTGACAGACCCGGATGTAGCGATCTTGTGCTGCACTTATTATTCGAGATCTACCACTTCTGCAGATTGGAATCGATGAAACCTGTTTCAAAGACGTGAAATAGTGCTCTGTTGGACGTCCATGTACCATGCAACTCCCGACTGCGATTCACCAAGCTGTGGGCGGCCAATCACAATGTTTAGTGCATAGTGAAATAGGAAAGCCACATCATCGCCCTAATTGCAACTGTGAATACCCATCATCACCCAAGTAGTTTCCCCAAGCATTCGTCAAAACCTGAATATTTCAGGTTGCTTAACACAAATTTTCGCAGAAACGAACCTTAACGTGTGTGTGTTGTTGTTTTTTTCAGTGTAGTTGGCCATGTTGCCCCTTTCCAGAAACATTGAGAGACATTTACGTCCATGGAAATTGTACATAAGAAACAATTTTTTTCAATTCAACACTTTCGGGTGACATTTTACCTATGTGCTTCTTTTTTTTCAGAGAGTAAACTATGACTCGCGCTTCACAGGCATCGCAATTCACTGTATCTGTTATCTCCATCAGTCGATAAAATACGCGAGGGTTGACGCGACAAGTTTGCCATCAACGGTATCTATTTGACATTACGTAAAACACATGAAATCGCATGGGCACAACATACATGATTTTTTTTGGGCTGTCAATCATTGCGGGGGGGGGGGGGGGGTGTGGTAGAGTTTGAAACAAACCTGATCTGTTTATTAGCAAGGCTTGTTTTGGACTGAATATAAACTATTGATGTAGTTGATAACAAATAATGTCACGGTATATGAAATTGGATGATTTGCGTAGGCCTCACATATGTTTATTACAGGTAGCGCACATGTATTCCTATATGATTATATGAAAGTGGAATACTAAAAAAATACTTTATACACACAGCAGCATTTTGCTGTCGAAAATACAGTTACATTTAGTAGATTTCAGCGTAGAGAAATATCGACAACACATATGTAAGGCCCAACAATGTATTTCTCCCTTGTATCGCCTCACTTACCAATTTTCAAGAATGGAATTCTATGCCGTGTTACACAACACACCAAATAGTGACATGCTGTGCCGAATACTAACAAGTAAATGCTTTCAATCCGCCAACGCCAATGAGTAAAAAATACATTAACACTACAGCTTCGATACATTAACGCTTTGATTAACTTCGTTTGACTTATTATTTTAGACCGTATTTTATTTCATCTATTATCGTGGTGTTGCTAGTACTGGTACACGGTTTACACACACAAAGCCCACACAAACCCACCTTATTACCGTCAATCCCTTTAACGCATGCATTTGTTTTGAGGGGTTTAGAGGATATCTAAAATAGGCCCTAACCGGATCAACCTTACAAAATAAACCCGTTTAATAAATACATTAACTCACGTTAGCACATTATCCAAAGCGCGAAAGGAAAAAGTAAATAAATACTCCCACTCACAATGTCTGGTAACATCCAATCGATTTATGTCGCAAATTACATATGTAACAACGGATACGCTATACCAGAGTTATATAACTTTATTTTACCAATGACAATCTTTAGCCTGAACTAAACAGCACAGAGTACTGATAATGAAAATCACAGTTTGGTATAAAGTCATTTGATAGTACAGCCCATTAGCTTTTATAATAATTGATACCTGAGTGTGTACATATGATACGGCCATATGCCCCAACAGATTCGTCTGATCTCACAGATATAATAATCATGCACATAAAGCAATATAATCACGGGCTTTTAAAACCCAGTTTTGTAAGACCAGTAATTTTGCATGTTCTTTATATAGGTTTCGGCATGTGTATCTAATTACGATATGCTGGTATCGTGAAAGCACAAATACAACGGATTGGTGTTTATTGGGATGAAACCATTGCTCCTCTTTATCTTGGAAGTTAATAAATCTAACAGCATTTCTTTTACATTTAAACGCAGCTTTGTATTGCCCTGTGCTCTCGCATTAAGGGGGCAATATGAGGACTAACCTAATCGTGTTTTTAGTATGTCAATGGCGTCGAGAGCCTTTATATCTACAGCCATTGGGATGACACGCTGCCATATAAGTGAAACAGCCTATATTTAAGCGTTTAATCCAATGACACAAACAAGCAAGCACACCAATATGACAGCTTTCACTTAAGATGTTTGGTGGGAACCAGTTACCCAAGCACTGCCCATTAATGTATATACGGTCATTATGTCAACATGATTGACAAACATATTTAGACAGAGTTCTGGCAGCGCTAATCCAAATCCCTTCCTCTTTTTACACAATGGCTACGTATAATTTTAGTTATAACAAAAAGTGCGTCTCGTATGTCCTGCCCCAAATTCGAATGGACTTAATTTGAGTGTGAAATGAAAATACCGGAGCGTCACTTACCTGTTTACGAGCCTTTTATTATAGAATATAAATAACACAGGACTCCAGGGCAATATACGTAATGGGATTATTCTTTATATCATTAGATTTAATTGATTCTCTTTCTGGATTATAAATAATTCAACGTTACATACTGTCCGCTTAATGTTCTATAGTGTAAATGATTGGTTTATTTATGTAGAGAGCAGCGGAACCAGATGACATGACTATGCGACACAAATATATAAACGTATTATCCTGTTGAAAGCTCAGCTGCTATATTACTTTTTATGGCATGGTTAAAACCCGTCTCAGGCCATCTCATGTCTGATGTACAGCCGAACAATTTATCCCGCTATACTATGGCTTGACCTCAAGGCTCCGTGTTGAATAATATAATCAAATAGATGTAAATATTCTGTTCTCGCGCAACATTCAGAATGAATGTAACGACAACGTCAACTATACATGTATTTATTGTTTTAATGTAGAGAAAGAAATTTTGCTTGCCTCCTTACTTGTAAATATTTAACAGTAAAAAATATGATGCTTTCAAATCGATAGTGTTCTATTAAATTACTGAGCCCATATTATATCCGATGTGTCACTGTACCGTTTTGCCTTGATTAAAAGATCGTCATTCCATAACATTTATTCGAGAGAAAATTTTTTAGTTCGATTGAGTTAGAAATCAGTTTGCTGACTTTTATCGATAAACGCCACTGGTATTTGTCGTAAGCTCGCAACTTTGACGTCACGCAATCATTTTTTATTTAAAACATCGTGTCATTTATATTAATCTTTTTCATCCGCTATTAAGATATCATAATTTATCCACGAGTTTGGATTTTCATGAACTTAAGACCAAAAGAAGTGAAGCCTATGCTGTGCTTACAATACAGACACAACTTACATGTAACAGATAATTGGCAAATTACATATTTCTCCACTTGTTGATCACACTTGAATAATCTAAATAAATTGGTAAAATATTACTCATGTTTGATGCTAGGTGGTGTCAACGTCACATACGTATTAATAGATCCATTAAAAATTAATTTCTGTAGGGAAGTGAATTCAGCAATAAAAACCAATCCAATACTTTCCAAGTCGGGTACCCTCTCAACCCATTTATACGATAACTCTTGCTTTTGGTCATAATACTATTTTAAATACTTTTAGTAGCTTCATTACCCAAATTTCGAAGAAGCGTAACAAAGGAAATGGACAGCGTTTCGTACCGTTAAATCTTGTAAAAACAACCTTAAAAATAGCATTAATTTCCAATCTAACCCACTATAACGAAAGAAATGTGTTCCCCAACAACGAAAAAGGAATTTGAGGACCCTCATTACTACACCACTATTGCTACAATTATTGTAATACATGTACTACAACTTAAACCATATATTATTACTGCCACTACTACAACATATATTGGTACTTCAACTATAATTTCTTCTATTACTAGTAGTACTTATAGTTCTACTGCAGCTACTTTTCTATATGAAGCTGCCTTTTAATACATATTTGGATAGCGTTATGATCTGTAAGTCTCGGTGCAGATAACCGCCCGGTATCAGAAGCAAATGTAGACTTCAATGCATACGATCAATACATATATCAATTGTTCTGGCTTCTTATTATCCTATTGTTTAGCATCAATCAGCGATTATTGGACCTGTTGTATACGGGTTATTATTTTGCAGTAGGGCTCTTCATTATACACCATCAATTGTCCATACTGTTCCACTGGTATCACGAAAGAGTTAGACATGCTGTCGAATTCTGGAACATTGTAAACAAAAAAAATAAAGCCTTAAATTGACTTAAACACCAGCTGTATTGCACAAAATCCTCAAGGAAAACGCATATTTATCACATGGTAAAAATAACCACTATAAACAGATAAAGAATGGAATACACAGTGTTGTCATCAAACCATTCTATTGAGCTTTTTTCAATTTTAATGTCTTTCCTAGATGTAGTTTGCCTCTCCCGGTGTATTAGCATGAATCACAAAGATATTATTGATGTATGTATATGCTTTTATTGTTGGTTACATACGAAAGAGCTTGTTTTCAGGAAACATTGAGAGGATTCAATTAAAACAGTGCAGCGAAATTGGACTATATATTGATTGGCGGCTGAAAAAATCTCAAGCATTGTTAAAGACTACATTTGTTAAATCTCTGATTTCTGCATGTATCTATTAAATGGATGTTTGGACAAAATGAGGTCTTTAGTTAGTGTCATTTTATACCTTAAAACCATCTTCATTTTCACCAATCGTTTGTCTCAAATCTCATTACCGCTAAGACTATTTCAGTTAGGGAATAATTCATGGGCTGGCACATAAAATGATGAATGTCATTTGTGATTTTAGTTCCATAACTGAACCTATAGATTACATTAAGATAACAGTATATCGCAATATAATAAAATATTTCCATAACGTCAAGACAGTATTTAATTACGAAAATGAACGCGGTGTATATTGGGGATTTGGATTCTAAAGATGAGACGTTATTAGCCAGTTTTAATAATATTCAACATATCAGAGCGTTTTTGTGCTGTGTTCTCTCTGAAACCCTAATGAGCTATATCGATACGAAATAGGTACAGTAATGTTTTTGTTGAATTAGCGGTTGGTGTGCTGGACACTTTTGGGTTTAAATGTTGTGTTTGGCATTCCTAGAATCGTTTATATTAACTATGGCATTGTCGGAAGCTATGTGAGTTTTCGAAGTGGTAGCAGTATATGTCGTTTTATGTAGCTATAGTAGTAGATGTAGCAGCAGTAGTAATAATAGTAGCGATAGTACAATAATAGCAGCAGTAGCAGTGTTCTCGGAATAACCGGTTCGATTTTCGAAATTGTTGCAGGTAGCACATACAGTAGGGGTGTAATCAGTAGAGGCAGTTTGGTCGTAGCATGCCCAACGTCCTAACACATGTAATTTCTCTATATGGACTCCGTATCACACATCACACATCTTCAGACTCCAACATGTGATTAAATACGTCGCCTTCATACCTCCATGCCTTGCGTTCAGCCCGTATACGTTACAAAGCAAATGATACTTGATCGTTACAAAATAAGACTCCAAGAAATACATGTAGTACAAAGACTAGATTTAGTTACTATTTAAACTAAGCACGAAAACATGCAATTGATCATGCTTATAAGTTGATTTCGAGGACTGTCTTCCGTCTTTATTTTTGTCTCTAAATGCCTGCTGTAGTTGAATCGGATTATTCTATTGGCCGTTGGAGTTAAAGGAAAACCCCAGATGGGACACTTTTAGTCGACTCTGATAACACGGTAGAGGTTTGTAATGTGCTTAGGTTAATACACCCATGTCTTAACCTTGGCTCGTGAAGATGTAGCCTGCAATGCTAAGTCATGTTTTTAATTTTACATTTCCTGCATGTAGCAGAAGTTATTCGGATTCAAACAATATCTCCTGTTGAAATCCTCATAAGTTATACCTTTTTATTTCCCTCGCGAGTTTTAAAATTTCAAGCCGGAATATGAGCTAATTACACATTTATTTCCCATACATCTTTCCTCTGTGTATTTCTTATTTGTGCATTATTCATGGAATATTAAACTTGGGCGGCTCACCTGAAATGTATAGCAGATAATAAACAGCATTTTTCAAGGCAGTATTCACTTTTATTTGGATGTTGTTTTTCCATAGCGCAAATTGACGTTGGCCCACTTTGATGCTATCTATATTCTCAAGTCATTTTTCTTTAATGTAACAGATCATAAATACAACACGATAATATTCCTTTACGATTTTGAACTAAAATGATCACAAGTGAAAATGTTAAAAGACTGAACAATAAAACCCATCACAAATTAGCGACCGTTGAACCGTTGATCAGATAACAGGCGCGTTCGATTTAGTTTATAGAATCCCAGACTATTACAAGTCTTCTGATTGGCTGTTGACCGTCTGTGTGTAATATAGCAGCCTTCAATAATACAAATACAGTGAATGTATGTTGTATTGGTATTTTGGGTAGAGAAATATTATGTTTTAGAGACAAGAAAGATATAAAAATTGTCTCCGCTAGTGTTTCTCCACCAAGCTGCCCTTACTTCTAGTGCTCTTCCATCATTAATACCTTGTTCCTAAACTGACAAATTCGTGTAAAGTAAGAAAAATAGATATGACACAGGTTATCTGTGAGTGAACCCGGTCCAATCTGACCAGATTGGTCGTAAAAGTGTCAAACCAAATCTATAAGTGACAAGGATTCATGTATTAAATATAAAAGTAAATTAACACAGGGTAGTAAAACATTATCACAGTTAAATTTAATGGAAAGATAGCAGGAATCTTGAATAAGATTAAAACATATTGGTGTTGTGTGATCAGTCAAATAGCCCATGCTGGATAGGGTTACTCTTTTAAATACCATTGTGTATTCACACATATATATATTTACATCAGCACAAACGATTGAAATTAGCTATACAAACGCATCATTATGGAGGTGCTATTTTGCTGGTCAAAAGTTGATTGTGTAAGCACTAATGTAGTATTGTATAGAGGTTGTTAGGACGCTGTTCTGGAACCAATGGCTTCATTATCTATATTAAAATCAGCTGGGTTTTCTGTTGACTTTGGGCCTATTACTACGAGCAAGCATCTTTAAACTTGCACAAAACTTCCGTTTTATAAAACGGAAATGTACATTCACGAAAGAGACATTTACATTTGTGAACCATCTTTACATGTGGGGATCTTGGGCACTTATGTTAATACATAAACGTTTATTTCGCACATGCGTATATAAAAAAGAATTTCACAAGGGTAAACACAATTGTATGTAAGTAAAATAATGTTAAAATACCGCAACACACAAAGAATAACGGAAGAAGTTAAAAGTCTGTTTGCCATAATCGCCATCTTTCACATAAACATTGATTGGAAATGTTCATGTTACGCTACTGGTCACGATGTTACTGAAGCGTCTTCCAACAAAACTCGTAAACAGAATACATTGTAAAGGTTTAGGAATCAACATCTCCTACTCAAAACTAGCTGACAATCAGTTAACAAGATACTGTGCTTTCGTGCGATTTTTCAATAACTGACTGACACCAGGGACCGAGAGAAGCAGGAGCGTGGGCGTAATACCATGATCAGCTGCTAACTAACACATGCAGATGAGGACAGAACACCGTGGTCTCATAAACTGATATGAAGCTGATATTTAAAGAACCAGTGGATTTGTTATTCCAATAGTGAACTGCAGTTAACACAAGCTTCGCAGTGAGATTTTTCAAGTAATAACATCCTAATTTTCACTAAAATGAAAATGTTATTGTTTGCCTATAGTCTATACTTTAGCCAACACTTAGAAATTTTTTTAAATTTTCTTTGGTCTTGTGGCTGCAAATTGAAACTCAGTAATGCTATGGTCCTGTATTAAATTGTGCTAAAATTAAACTTGTACTTTCATAGATATTATGTACATTTCCATGGGTGAATAAATCAAACAATCGATCAATCAATTTACTAGACCTTCAACATTTTCAGAAAGCCTTTTGACGAGGTTGCCATTACCAGTTAAGTATATATGTAAGTTTTTCTACACCTTTCTGCGAGTTTAGGATATTTGCGTATGGGTCACGTGAATGTCGTTTAGTTTGCCAGCGTGGTATTGGCCTTCAAGGATCATGCAGCAATAGGTAAATATGGTTAAGGGATATTTATGTTAAAAAAAAAAACACTATACCTTGACCATAGGTTTGAACTCCTACGTGTGTAAGTTGAGTAACGCACTTTAGGTTATTTCACCCACACGATGGCGTGCCAGCAAAATGGGTGCAGGAAACCATCCTCGACGCCACAGGCAAAAAAAGGAGGCAATATGTAATACAAATACGTAGCAAACAGATCGGCTTCATGTTGTTCGTTAGCCCTGAGAGCACTGGGGCAACGAGAAAGTACCTTCTAACACTCCTCCATTGCCATAGGTAATAAGATAACATAGTATATGACAATCATTACACAAAGACGATCTAGAGGTACTTTATGTTCCATGGTCGTAGGAAATCAGTGAGAAAAAGAATAATGACAGCCAATTAACAAAGGTAGTCCCAATTTCGGGGTTCAGAGGGAAATGTGCGATCCAGGGTCGTAATGAATTTCGTAAGAGAATAATTAAAAATCATGGCGATTAATAGACGAAAATATCCCGATCTAGTGGATCAGAGAGTACTGTATGATCCATGGTCGTATGGAATTTCGTAAGAGAATAAATACAAATCATAATGATCAACAGACGAAGATTTCCGGATCTCCTGGTTGAGAGAGTACTGTGTAATCCTGTAATTAGTCAAATAATAAATAAAATTCATGGCGATTTTCAGATAGAGTTATTTCGATCAAACAATACTGTATGGTTATAAATAGTACGGAATTTATTGGGAGAACAAATACAAATTATGGCGATCAATAGACGAAGATATCATGATCTGAAGGATCTGAGAAGACCGTTTGACCCATCATCGCAGGGAATTATTGGGATAATGGATGAAACTCATAATGATTTTCAGACAAAGATTTTTTGATTTATAGAGAGTACTGTATGATAGTTTGGAGTTAGTGAGAGAATGAATAAAAATCATGCCGATCTTTTGACAAAGATTTCCCGTTCTAGAGGTTCAGAGAGGACTTTGTGATATATTAACAAAGGGGCATGGTATATGTCTGTATCCCCTAGAGATACCATGTGCTAGAATCATGTCATAGAGGATGCGTATAAGAGTTTAAGCTACTGCCAAGTCATAGAGACGTCCAGAGATTACCGTGTACTGAAACACACATCTCAAGATCTGAAGCGAGAGAGAGAGAGTCGGTCAGGTGATCACAGAGTATAAATAAAAGGAATTGGTTTCTGGGGAATTTTGTCAACTCATTAATATTTCAGGATGCTTGGAATATGGTAGGCTAACGAGATGACAACGGATATAATTTAATGCCTGGTGGCTGTGAGAGTTCAAGCGATAGCCTAGCTCATGTCATGCTCAGCACAATATGGTCACAAAAAAATCGCTCCTAGGATGTGTATGTTTAATACCGCTTGGTAAATTTTAACGCCCAGTTCTACAGTTTCTTGAACAGATTTACTTTTTTAAGATCTGGTTTAATATTCACAACGTACCACTACTGTTACATACCTAAAACAATATCTGATTGTTATTGGATTCTTGAGCATGTGTTCAGAGGGAGATCAAGTCGATGGCAGTATTGAGAACTATAATGGTTTTGCAATTTTAATCAAGCGCCACGATGTTATTTTTGTATATCTGTAAAAAATAAAACAGTGCAAGGGTAGCACCGAGTGGACCACATCAGGTTTTATCTGCATTGTAACCAATAACCGATATTAATATAAAGGCTTGTAAATTTTAACCCGATTTCAGCAGTTCCTATGATTGTGTATATTTAGACCACATGCACACTACTGGCATCTGGTAGTTGACGAACCTTTACTTTTTGCTCTGGAAATTGCTTAAATTGCTGAATGCTTAATCATGGGATAAAAGCCTACTATGACGTTAGTCGACCTATTTGGATTAGATATTGGTTGAGAATGACCACTCCCACTTTATCCCCTTTTCTTTTCGGTAAAATGTCAGTTAGGCTACCTTTTATACAAGTGTCGTTAACGCCCAAATTTCTACATAATCGCAAGTACGGAACCATTGGAAACACTATAGGGTCATGAACATCTTACTTTGTTGCTAATTGTCGGAAACAAAGCTAAATAATTTCATGAAAACCGTGAATTTTTAGAATTTACTAGAATGTGTTAGAGACTGTTAAACAAAAAAGAAAAAAGGAGAATGAGAAGTCCAGCGCATCATATTCAGCATCCGCGTAATACTACTCGAGTGAAAGCTTAAACTGCATTTAGAAAACAAATAAGATTGACTTTCCTGTGCAATTTTCTTGTCGCGATAGAATAACCATTCAAAATCTAAACTTTACAATGATTCGAAAGATGTGACAGATGGCCTTCATATAAAATTATCTCCGTCACATTTTGCGATTTTGCATTGACAAATATGCCCGAAGTAGAATACGCTCATTTGGTATGACTAAAGGTTTAAGTCACGTCAACACAAGAGAAAATTGAGAATATTTTTAATGTCAGAATTTCTGAAAATGGACAAAGAGAGCTATGCGCTAACATTTATCAAAGCCAGTTTGGTTTATATGATCCTTCTCACTATGGATACAGGATAAATGGTAAAGGATAGCATTTCAAGAGAAGTGTTGGGGACTGGTATCGCCCACCTTATTTAGCTTTTAGATTCTTAGAAAATTGTATGTTATATCCAGAGTCTAAGATTATCTCAATGATATTAAAGTTTGAACTAGTTCATGCCATCGCCGTTGTCAATAATGTTATTATCACAACAGCTGAAGAGCTGCTGGGCATCCGCTGACAATTCAATATGAGTTCAATGTTCTCTAATGTAGGATAACCTTGTGGCAATAATTGCAATTCCTCTTCACCTGAAAGATGAATAAAGCTTTGTAACCCAGCAATTTTACATAATTAACTCTTTAAGTAACGACGTATTTCAACAGTAAAAAGCTAAACAAACTCATTTTGTTATATTTTATAATTATTATTTCTTCGTTTTAAATCAAGCTCATTATCTTTCCACTCGTTCTCAACAAGGCATAATGGTTTCACAAAAAATCATCTGTAAGATAACCTCATCCATCAGTGTTCTCAGGCCAAATCATGACTGATTCAGATTCCCCTATCTAATTTTTTCTCTGACAAAAGTGTTCTCAAGACAAATCATGACTGATTCAGATTCCCCTATCTAATGTTTTCCTCACCATCAGTGTTCTCAGGACGAATCATGACCGATTCAGATTCCCCTATATAATGTTTTCTCTGACAAAAGTGTTCTCAGGACAAATCATGACTGGTTCAGAATCCATTCTTTTATCAGTTGCTAGATAGTAATAAGTAGTTATTTTGTGTAAATTTGGTTACCCTAATGCTGATAGAACGTGATACATAGGCCAGTAGGCGATTCAGACAGCTATTCGTTTTTTTGTATAAGGTACGAGTCAGTTGGCGATTCAAAATGCATTTAATACTTTGTCTTCGCGGCCGGAAAGCGAATAAGGGTATAAACATTGATAGATCATGGTAAGTTTCATATTTGGTATCAGCTTGCTATCACTATATTTTAATTTGAAGGGGCTATTTAGTTTAATGATTCAATATTAAATAATGACTGGTCCCTTTGAATCGCCTATTGCGGACTTACTTTATAAATCTATCCGTTATCTAATGCTATCACGACACCAGTGTTCTCCGGCCAAATCATGACTGGTTTAGAATCCGTTGTCTAATGTTTTCCTCGCCATTAGTGTTCTCATGACAAATCATGACTGATTCATATTCCCATATCTAATGTTTTTTCCGACCTCAGGGTTCTCAGGACAAATCAGGACAGATTCAGATTGTGAGATTCCCTTATCTAATGTTTTCTCCAACATCGGTGTTCTCCAGCAAATCATGACGTGTTCAAATTCTCTCATCTAATGTTTTCTCTGACAACAGTGTTCTCTGGCCATATCATGATTGGTTCAGAATCCGTTATCTAATGTTTTGCCATCCATCAGTGTTCTCCAGGCAAATCATGACTGGTTCAGAATCCCTTATCTAATGTTTTGCCATCAATCAGTGTTCTCCGGGCAAATCATGACTGGTTCAGAATTCCTTATCTAATGTTTTCCTCGCCATCAGTGTTCTCATCATGACTGGTTCAAATTCCCTTACTTAATGGTTTACTCGACACCAGTGTTCTCCAGGCAAATCATCACTGGTTCAAATTCTCTTATCTAATGTTTTCATCGACATCAGTGTTCTCTGGCCAAATCCTGACTGGTTCAAATTCCCTTATTCAGTGTATTCCCCGAAATCAGTGTTCTCTGGGCAAATCATGACTGGTTCAAATTCTCTTATCTAATGTTTTCTCCGACACCAGTGTTCTCCGGGCAAATCATAACTGGTTCAGAATCCCTTATCTCATGTTTTCCATGCCATCAGTATTATCTGGCCAAATCATGACTGATTCAAATTTCCTTATCTATTTTGTTCCCTTCTATCAGTGTTCATTGGCCAAATCATGGTTGATACAGAATACATTGTCTGGGCAGACGTTAGTCCATGTATATAGTATACCTAAGTCAACGGCCCCACACATCTCCTGGAATAGAAAAAAAGTTGTGATTTCGCTAGTTTTGCATTTTTTTATGTCACTGTGTATTCCTTGAAATCTATCCAAGAACAAATAATAAATGAATTGCATTTGTTACACTAGCGGAATTATGTTCCCCGTGAGAATTCAAATCACATTTGGCCTATATTTCGATGACGGAGAAGTGTGCTGTAAACGGACGTTTAAGCCTTATCTGTCTTGCCCCAGCGATCAGCTTACAGTAGCCCATACTGACTGTACTCTATACGCCGGTTGATATAGCAAAGCTTTTCAGGTAAAGTGCAGCGGAGTTAGACTCTATACTCACACTGGTCACATGAGCATCTGGTCACATTTGATCTGGTCACATGAGCATACAGTCCTCTCGTCATGACTTTGTTTTTTTTTTTTTTTAAAACCTTTATGCT
>JARFOD010082498.1:0-19300 GCA_031763545.1 Mopalia muscosa | reverse complement strand
TAGCCCCCCCCCCCTCCCCCCCCCCCACACACACACTCCAGCTCAATACTATTTATCATAACGATTGTTATAATCACCGTGATTTTGGTGTAGTGGACAATTAAGTCTTGTCCAACTCCCTCAGAATTTCCCGATTTCAAAACCTCTTATCCACTAACGTTTCTGCCACTAGGATCTGCATGAATCAACAAATTCAGATGGCATATCCTTGACATCTACGGTTGTGGCAGAAATAATAAATAGTTTTTAGTATTTCCCCAAGCGAAGTAAATCTGTTTGACGCTTTACAGTCTCTCGTCGGAAACCATAAATACAATAACGTTTCCAACAGCCTGTCCCTTTAGGCCTTTATATCGCAATAATGATCAGATATTGTTGATTCAATTTTTTCCCTCGGTGTTTCTGTTCCAAAATGGAATATAAAAAGTGGGTTTGGCTTTTTATTTCATTTTTGTTCATAGGACTTCAGATTTAAGAGTACGGAACAATCAAATAAAGAAAAAAAATCGGTTTTTGTCCCGTTTGTAATATTTCTAACAACACTGATCGAACTGGAATGAATTAAACTGATTTATTTTACTTGATACATTTTAAGTCAGATTATGTTAACCAATCGGATATCATAAACAGCATCTGGCTTATTACAAAAATGACATGGCAGCGGAACGGATGTCCATCATTGTATAGTACTATGAAAGCCATAAACAGATGTGGCGTTTTTAATCTATTCTGAGAAATTACACAGATATCAAACCACCAAGGAATTAAAGCTATGAAGGAAATAGATGATTAAATCTGCAAATTGGCACTTAAATTGTTTTGGACCGCTTTTGATATCATCTTTGTATTCGACCGTTTTCTGCGTTACTTGAGTCGTCCTAGCCTTTAGAAATAAGTGAACGCTACCACGACGCTTCACTTTTTGTATATCCTTATGGTAAGTTACCTTGATTTAAACCATTCCGACTGCTTCATTAAACGACCACTTGTCGTCCATTTTCAAAATCAATCATTTGTCAACACTATACCTTACTGATTTTTTTTATTTGAGAACGAAATTTGACATGCCTGGGGATTCCCTTACTAGGATAATTTCCCTCGGTTAGTTTTCAACGACAACGACAGAATATTTTGTGGCGAAGTCACAGTCTACACAGATTCAATATTATTTTTTATTCAGAGACAGGCCTGATTTCTAATGGTTTCTAATGGCTAGACGTCGTGTCTTTATTGACTGAATAATACAGGTCTTTTAGAAATGTATTCGAATCTTTTCGACTGTCCGCCTTTCCATTTTTGACGCTACCAGAAACTAGTTTCTGTTTGTCTGTTTTGAACAGACAAACCACACGGCACTCGGGTCGCATTAGCCACATCCCATTATTAAATGGTGAGGGTGGGTGTAGGGGAAGGGTGGACAGAAAAAATCCATTCCGGAAGGAGTCAGTTTAAATATTTTATCTGGGATTAACCGATCGCTTGAAGTGCCTACACCTTTAAGTATAATTTTCACTTCTGTGTTGAAACATATCAACTGTATACCAAAGCGCATCTGATTTCAAACTAACAATTATTACTATTAACAAATTTGATTTTCGTAAAATTTCAACAACAAAAAAGTACAATAATTAAGAAGAGCATTCATTCTTTGCTAGCATATGCTCGTTCACGTAAAAATGTGAACGAATATCTTGGCGAGCGGAGCTTTAAATATAGATTAATGAACATGATGGTACTTTTATGCTAAACAGTTAAATGTATTTAAATATCGATCAGAGACTAGCTTAGTTTGTCCAAATTAGGATTGTTCAAGTTAATCAATAATTTTTTGGTGAAAGAACAATACAGAATTTGAAGGGTGAGGAGCGGGGCTTTCTCCAAACTAGAAAATAGCCAGCTTTCGTTAAAAAAAAAAATGTACAGCCCAGGTCCGCCTGTCACAGCCACAGCTACAGGAATGAAATTCAGCCCTAAGCCCGGGAGAACATGGGGAGATGTTGCCATGGTTCCACGCGGACCATGCAGGCAGCATGAGTGAAATGGTGTTGTTTTCTGAACAAGCATCAGTGACATTTGCGTAATAAGAGCCTGACTATATTTCAAGTTCAACAATTGCTAGAATAAAACGATCAATAAGATGAAGCTAGTAATTTAACTTCCAACATAAATATAACATTATAATATAAATAGTACAATTTTCATTCATTTCAGACGTTAGATGCGAACACTGTTAGAAGAACCTGGTCGCTCCCACCAGCCAAAACGTGGTCGGATCCCATTCGACCAGCAAAAACCTGATCAAAAAATCTGATAAAAAAGTTAACTACTGTGGTCCATCACAGCAAGCAAATATTCATTTTAAATTTTACTTTTCCGTAAAGACTACCCACATGTCCTATTCGAAGCCCCTTGACACCCAGTCTCTTGTCCTTGATGATCATATTACATACAGAAAAAAGTTGGGTTTATTTTTACCTAGTTTAAAATTTGTTTACCAGCATGTCTCGCATTTAAATGCATAAACTTAAAACAAAAAACAAGATGTGGCTCCAGTAATCACCGGGGTGATCATTCTTATCCGGCGTTTAATGCCCCAAGATAAACTTACAAACCATCTACTCCAATATCTAAACATTGAAATTATCAGATACCTCCATCAAATCAACATCAGATCAAGTCCTTTACCAAAGGAATGTTGATGTCTTATATTTTCGACAAAAAAAAAGGGAAAATGCTAAAAAACAGATTTTTGTTCTTTCCGAACAGTACGCATTCATCGTCTCCGTCATAATACTCTTATTAATTCTGGTCATCATAAGTTTTCGTCAGGACCGGAGGAGATCGAAAGTTGATCGAAATAAATATGCCGCAAAACCCAAAATAAACAAACAGCCCTTCAACATTAGGAACACTAGCCGTGCAGTCAAATGGATACGTTTCGAATCCCAGCAAGTCCACGGCCGTGGCATATTGGTTAGCGTGTGCGCTGACTTATCCTACGTCGAGGTCCCGTTCACGGATTTGAGTCCGCCTGTCGACCATCAGGCTTATGAGTGAGTCACAGGATACAGCTCTGGAAATCGGGTGTATAATTTTACGAAGTTTTCTCCCTCTTTCCAACATAATTAGGCCATGAAACGCGTGAAATGGACAATCTGTCTCAAATAAGCTAATTACCATTTAAGTACGACGTTACACCCCAATCAAACAACTTACAAATACATCCTAAACAGAAAGTAGACTGATCAAACACTCACTTCCTGTCACGAATAATTCGGTTTCTGAATGTAAAAATTGTTCTTTAAAGACACTGACCACTTCCGGAATCGTCCATGCAATACCATGTTCTTGCGCTTAAAGTCAACACGAACGGCATTTTTATGGTGATTTGCATTGGTGTCTTTACCTATCCCTATACAATTGCACGCAGTTTACCCCCGTTCTTATTTTCCCGCGATTCGGCTTTAGGGACTAATTGTTAAAATTAAACAGAAAAATGGAAAACAAAATATCAAGACTAACAAAACAAAAAGTGCGAAAAATAAAGTTTTTCTAAAGGCAAAACAATGACAAGCTGTTTTATCACTCCTTTATACATTATTTTTTTTTCACATATGTGAAATTCTTTTTAAAAAAAACAGGCATTTAAACGATTTTTTTTCAAAAAAGAATTTCACATATGTTAAAAATAATGTTACAAATGCGGAATAGACTTAAACATTGTAGAATTTTTTTTACATATGTGAAAAAGAATTTTACACATGTGAAAATCTTTTTCACATGTTCAAAATAAATTATGTATTTTACATATGTTGAATAGAATCTCAGTTATGTGAGAAGCAATTCAACATATGTGAAAAAGATTTCAATATATGTAAAATAAACCTTAAATCAACATTTGTGGAAATCTTTTTCACTGATGTAAAATGAAATGGTCCGTAGAACTCTTTTGTACATCTATGAAGTAAAAGAATTCAAGCCAACAAATACAGAATTTCTCCAACACAGCTTCGATTTGGCGGCAATAAATTTGCTCTTAAACACAATCTGATCAGAATCAAATCTGTTCACAAGTGTATGATTTTTTTTACTCACAAGTGTGTGATAACTTAGGATGATATATTTTATCTATTTCTGTATATACCATGTTTATATCTATGTAAAGTGAGTGAATCTACTCTGATGTGGACGCGTTCACGGGGCTGTGTGAGTCAAATAGTGTGTGGTGTTCACTGAACACCTAACTAGTCTATGCCAAGTTTCAATAAATAACTACATTTTATTTACTTTTTATTTGCAGCTTTTCTTCTTTTTTAGGAGTTGTTGGTTGCGTAGATTTACCCATTGACCCGAATAACAAGCAGCGACTTCGTCAAATATTTTTCTCTCTCACAATGCTGCTCTCTCTTTTCCATTTTAGTACAGAAAAGTCGCAGACAATATTGCTCAACGGCGAGTCTTAGTTGTCTAGAAAATCAATACGCCATAGATAAAGCACTCCTTTGAGATGTGTTTTACTTCAGGACGAACGAGCTCATGGGTGATTATTTTGCCACCGAAGAACCGCCACGGTGGGACTATAGTTAATCACTGTTGCGTTTTTTTACCAAGTTACCAGGTAGCTCAGCGAAGAAAAAGCCTACAATAAACCCGTAAATAAAAACTGTGAACAACATTTAACATTCGATAGATCTCTTACTTAATTAATTAAAATGCGATCAAAATGACGTGCCAGTCTATTGGGTGAAGGGAACCACCTCGACACATCTTACAACGAACAAAGATAACGTAAGACAAATACAATACAATAACAAGACGCAATCTTAAGAACCAAGAACATATCGGCTTCATGTTGTCCCACAGCTCGGATAATTTTTAACACCAGGTCTACAGGAAACTTCCACACACCTTTCCACTGGAAAAAGTCTACCATTTAGGTTTTTTTTCTTATAAAAAAAAGACAGGTGTGATTTCCCGAAATAAGCAAATGTGGGCTAACTATGTACGAATCATATATAGTATGAGAACACATATTTGAGACTTACCGTTGGTCTTTTAAGTAAAAGACGACCTGCTAAAGGCAAACATGCAAACTCCATATTCTCGGAACAGCTAGAGCTTACTCGCTGATGTTGTTTTGTATTGACGCCTCTCTTTATGTTCCTCTTGAATACATACTAAAAAAGAATCGATTCTGCTTCTAACGTCGAGACATTGCCTCTAAGATACACACGGGACATCTTGATTTGAACATCTAAGATACACACGGCGCATCTTGATTTGAACATCTAAAATACACACGGGGCATCTTGATTTGAACATCTAAGATTAACACGGGGCATCTTGATTTGAACATCTAAGATACACACGGGGCATCTTGATTTGAACATCTAAGATACACACGGGGCATCTTGATTGGAACGTGTTTTATTTGCTTATCTCCAAAATATTGGCGGGGGTTAAAGCGCGATGCCCTGGCGTTGCTTACGAGAGTTTTCTAAGTCTCCTCCGCTAATATTAAGATTTTTTCTTCTTTGTGTACATTTCTTCAAACCCGAATCAGCAACACATTTTTATGGACCCATTGTCTAAATGAGTAAATGGTATCCGTCGTTATCAACGTAGTTGACTTCAAGGAAACATGTTTTAGAAAAATTGGAAGATTGGTGGCCCAGTAGTTCTATGATAAATTATTGTAAGTAATAGCTTTATGAAGTGGCTTTGCAAGAGGGTTTTTTGGTTTGCAAGCTTTAGCCTCCGCCCGTTCAAAATAGTCCGCCCCAGACGCACTCCCACCTTCCGTCAGCCCCTCCCATCGATCCCATCAGGCCAATACAGTAGTGACGTTGCCACCACCTGCCCTGCGATGAGCAGTGGCTGGTCTATATTTTGAAAACGAATGATAGAACCAAATGTGCTCAGTTAATATCATTTTATTTGTTCTAATTCTTGAATCATGTATGTGAGATAGACGTAACTGGAGAATGTTTGCCCAATCAGAAAACATTTGAACCCAACACTGAGAACAATATGTAAAAACTGACCAAACAGAGCTCCTTTGCCTACGGGAGCATGATGGCCGGGTCGCTTTGTTCTATTTACGCAACTTAGGGCCTATATACTGTAGAGTTGAACATATAACGTAAGTATAAACAGTGTATTTTATTGTGTGTCATGAGCTGGGGCTGGAGTGTTTGGCACCACTTCCCGAATCAATCCCAGGAAAGCCTGCTTAATTCCAGCCAAAAATAAACGAGACTGACACTATTTTGTAACATAAATCCATAGAAGAGATCCTTTGCCGTTATTATAGACGATTGTTTTATATTTGCTGCCACCAACAGAGATAAAGGATGGCATAAAGCTAAGTATTAAATATGAAGTATTTAATAATGTCCATCAACCTGGGAAAAGCCAATAAAAGCCTTCTCATTGCGTCGTCCTTTCAAATAACGGTTGAGGGAGTGAAGCGGTGTACTGTTGTAATGAGGTATTAGCATACATAACATGTGTCCATCTCTGATAGTTGAATACCATCCGATTAAAACCGGAAGCGGGCTTGTCCCCGTGCCTTCCGTACAGCCCACTTGGTCATCCATCTAGTACCGTTTTGAATATCCGCGTGTAGTATTATTTGTTAAAACGGCGTAAATTGTGCGGTCATATCAAGACAAATTACAGCTGTTTGAGTACAATAGGACTATGCTTTCAGCTGTAGATCAATACATTTTCTTTTTAAAGATACCGTCACACACACAAATCAAACAAACAAACACATTATAAAGATACTAACAAGTTTAATCATTTTTAAATTAAAGAAATTGTTCAATTTCATGTAACCTAATAGCTAATACGTAACACATTTTAACTCTTTTATGCACCTGAGACTTTTTGTAAAAGTAGAGCACCTTCGTCACTTCCTGGTAAGACAGTAATTGTGCGGGTTTATCCCAAAGTTCGCAATCTGCGTTAAGAAGCTAGATGGTGTTTGATAGTTACAAAATGGGTTGCAAAAAGGAAAGTATTTTATGTAATTAAAGTCGTCTCCGGAGAGAAAGTGTCCGGTTATTTATTAAGAGAGGGACTTTCGCCCGAACAGTAGGTTACTTTCGTGATAAGGGGCCTGTAAATCACGTATCTGCGATAGTTGAAGTTATTTAATCTTCTTCCGGTGACGGTTTAAATATTTATAGTTCTATTGTTTAAATATTTATAGTTCTATCATCTACGGGAAGTTAAAAAGGTACTTATCCTCCTCTGAAAGATCGGTATTCAAAACACAGCAACATGATTTGATCAAGTCTCGCATGAACCAGACCCTATTCGCCTTAACCTCGACCACGGCTATAGGGCCTGGTAACATAGTACATTTTATTTTGCAAAACGGAAATGGCCCGGTTGTCGTATTGTTGCTTTTCTGATAAGTTTATTAAAAAAAATATTTCTAAAATTGAATCGAACCCAAAACCTATCAATTTATTTACAAATAAACTACTTTAGGTTTTATTTGTTGAAATTGGAAAGTATTCAGTCAGCACACAGTATTCGCGTGCTGACGCGTGTGTCGCGTCAGCACGCGACACATGTTCTCTTATCTCTTTAGGGGAGTTGCCTCAGACTCGTGGTTGTTTACTTTACTGATTTTGGTCACACTTGTTTTCAAATCGGACTGAATACCTTCTTATTTCAACAAATAAAACCTTTAAGTAGTTTATTTGTAAATACATTGATAGGTTTTGGGTTCGATTTAATTTTTGATTTTTTTTCTTTAAACTAACTTCTCAGAAAAGCAACTATACGACAACCGGGCCATTTCCGTGTTGAACAAATAAAACGAACAATGCTACCAGACCCTATAGCCGTGGTCGAGGTTAAGGCGAATAGGGTCTGGTTCATGCGAGACTAGATTTGGTCGCGGCCACCGGAAGTCAAGTAGAAACGAACGGGACTCAGGCCTACGCGCCCCATTTCACAGATGCCGTGAAGAAGACCTGTGAGGTGAATAACTTTCTCGCCATAATAATAACGATTAGTAAAAGCAATACAATAAAATTACTTTGTTCCAATTCTGCATGGCGCGTGACATTGTTTTGTACTCAATAAATATTCGTACAGAGTCAAGTACCCAAATGGAACGCATGGTTCCAATTTTCTCCGTCATTCACAAAAAGTGTTTGTGTTGGAGCCACATCGTGCGACACTCACATACCTGATTCTATCTGAACATCTGCCGGTCATTTCCTACAATAACAGACTTAGACAGTAACTAATGCAGTCTGGTTGAAGCACATTAAGCCTCGTCAGTTCTGCGTTCAGCTATAGATCACAAACAACAGTGACGGATTAGGATTTTATAAAAGAAACTGGGAATTTGACTATCGTTTCTTAATAGGCGAGGGTCCCGGAAACTCCCAGAATGAGGAAGGCTGCGTGTAGTGGCGATCTCAGCGAATTTTGGCAGTCAAACTAATTCCATCATTTTGATTGATCAATCTTTATTCTTGAAAATTTAAAAGCGAAGAAAGACAAAAACCACACAAGTATGTCGTTGTCTGAAAAAGTCACATCAGTCTGGTAGGCAAGGTTGTGCAGGAATTCTTCATTAAAACATCATCTAGTGCTAGCATTCATTTAAATAATTACTTCCAAACAATTCGAATTTTACATCAGGGCAATTCTGGAGTATTTGAAGTTGATATGACATTTCAGAGAATGATACAAATATATTGAAGAGATTGCTACTGAATCTTGGACGCAGAACTGCCGCATATTTTGTCAAAACTATCAAAAATGTCGCGTCTATTAGCTGTAACTGTAGTTTTGTGGTAGCCATTGTCATTCAAAAACATTAATACACAACAAAAGGGAGACGGCCTACCTTGGCCCCGAAAGCTCTGAGAATGAGGAAAGACGGAGCGGTACTCTATGCCGATTTTTAAAATATATTATGGAAAAGAACGTTGATAAGAGTGAGATTTTAGAAACCTTTTTTTTAAATAATTTTGACAAGCCAAATGAGTATTTTATGAAGCGAAAGTTTTTGGTCAAAGTTCAAAATCATTCTAGTTTGAAATACTGCTAAGCCAAACCTAACCTTTTTATTGGATGGGATAATAATATGTCGTTTTCCAGTCATAAACACGTGTTTTGCAAACATATCGAAAACAACACCAGACATTATAAATACATTGTCCCTATTCCATTCATTTAGCCAGCTAAATTTTGTTCATGATGTTCTTTTTTCTTTCTTTTTTTCCTCCCCGCCCCGAATGGGCGCAGTATAGGACGTCCATGTTAACCAATCGGCAAGTCACATTCCCATTAATGTTCATGCCACTCAAATCCGTTAAATCAAAGTCCATAAAGACGTGTTTGCGTACCGAAGCCGCCAAATACAAGACATTCAGGTCCCTCCAATCAGACAGTTTCTCGAGACGTTTTTCATTGAGACGTTAGGTCTGACGTCTGTGTGGGTGATGGCGAATGAAAACACCGAATTGCATTATATTTAAACTAGTCATCTTTAAACTGTAAAAAAACCAACCCTTATGATACCCATTGAAACAAAAGTAACAGCAATATTCAAAGAACAGCCATGGCTTTTTTTGTTTTTCCTATCCCAATAATATGCCTGCAAGTTTATTAAAACATACAAATTGACGTTCTGACGAACAAGTGTGAAGCAACTTTATCCAGTCATTCTGGTGTAAATACGAAACGATTCCCGATACCGATACTGACTACAAATTGTCCTTATCATCCCTTGATTTTTTTTTTCACGATCTACGATAAGTCAATCCTTATCTATGTTTCGGATGTATTGCCAGAAAAATATCTCAAATAATTAAATGCCTGAGTTTTGCGAATAACGTAGGGTCCCTATGTTTATATTCCTATTCCAGACATTTCATTTACATAATTACGGCTGAAAATACATAGTAGCTGCTGGTATATATATAATCAAGTCATGGAAAAGAAAAAAATAAACAATGACACTTCTACATATTGACGTTCGTCTGATAATAGGCCAGAAAAGTATTTCATATTTTGCTCGACTTAAAAAAGAGTTTAGGGTCCCTACGCCAATAATCACATTTCAGACATATTACGGATTCACCGTATTTACTGTTGAAGTACACAATTGTTGATGGTTCATATATAATCAAATCGAAGAGAAGAAAAATGAGCAATAACAGTTCTACATATTGTCGTTCTTGTCTGATATTTTGCCCGAAAAATATCGTAAGTTGCCCGAATTTTGCCTGAAAAAAAATAGTGTAGAAGCGGGTTGCCTCCCCCCTCCCCCCCCCCCCCCTGCCTCTCCGTCCTCTACGCCTATGATCATTGGATGTGGTTATTTTTATTTTTTATTTATTCATGTAATATTATTGTTTCTATTCGCTTCCGAGATAACTGTACCGGTACGGAACGTGTCAAAGTGTGTGCCGACATAATACCTGATGGTCCACAAACGGACGCGATCTTGTTAATGGTACGTCGGAGTTTGATTAGTAAGCGCATACGCTTACAGCAAATACAGGCAGTGTCGCCGACTGATAGGTTTGGGGGATTTTGCTGGGAAGGACTATATCTCAATGGTTACAAGACGGTGGAGTTTATTTAGACTTTGTTAACTACGAGCGACAAATCTATTCAACTGGATATATATTTTTTTTAAACACTTAAACCAACGTTTCGACATTAACCTAATGCCTTCAGCTGAGTGTGGCCATGAAGGTATATGACAGTCACCTGTCCCGATCAGCGAGCTGTCGCCCATTCTTCTATACCGTCATGGTGTGACAGAAGATAATTTAGCAGGCTATATATAGAGAGGGAATGGGCGCTATTACATTGGCAAATCAGTATTACTTGTAGATAACCCAGCAGACCAGGAAGAGTCTCCACTTAAAATCGTTTATTTCCCGAATCTAGTTATACCAGGTTTCCGTATAGTCTGAGTGGCTTCCTATAAATAATTTAACAAATTGCTTAGTGGTTAGCGAGCCTGGTTGTTTATCTTCCTTTGATGTACCGTTCTCAGGTTCGTATCATCTTGTCGCCCTCGGGTACGTGAGACTAAGTGGAAGGGAGTCCGACCATGGCGAGGTGGTTTTTACGGGGTCGCCACTCGGTTTTACATCGCTTCTAACCAAGGTAAAACACAGCGTGGACATTCCTTAAGTCGTCATATAAGTGGAATACCCAAAACAACCACGCACTTCAACAAAAAAAGCAAACTGCATCTTGATCTACTTGGATACTTAGACAACACGTATGCAACTCTGACCTGGTGCCCATCGCACGGAAAGGTAGCTAGGAGTTTTAGGGTTTCTTATCGTGTAATTGACCTACAGCAGAATCTCCTGTAGCATGATGCATTGTGGAATGGGGACTAGGATAGGAATATGGCGGCATGACAACATGTAATTGGCCCGTGATGTTACAATTTTTCAAACGCGGTTACTGGAATATTGAAAAATCGGTAATTGTAAAACTTCTCTAGCTACCTGATATGATAGGCGATCAGAGATACAGAACTCTGCATCTAACAGAAAGGTAGTATTGCGGCGATTGAAAAGATCTGTTTGCAGATATATCAAAATGAAGGATAGCTAATGTCAACAATAATGCGACATGAAAATACATTGTTTGTAAAATATAAGATCAAATAATACCGGATACAATAATTTATCTCGTTCGTGTTTGTAAAAATAGATATATTTTATTCAGGTAACCGCAACTCTATCCTGCTCAAAGTGCCATTTATCTTTTCTATTGACATTTAACAAAAAATAGTGTATTAAGACGAGCAAAAATGTTCAATTTATTCCCTTTATCAATATGTGACTGGATAAGTGTGTGGAGATGGCAACAGATTTATATGATAGGGAATTGGGCCACACTTTCAGGGGTTTAACAAGGACATATTCTGCGGCTTGAAAGATGAAGGAAATGACCTGAGACGTCACTAACAAGAATTAACCTATTGATATGAAAAACCATTTACAGGTCGCGTAAAAGACTTGAAAATTGTACGAATATAGCGTTATAATTCTAGACACTACGAAAAACAAACGTGTTTAAGCTGCCCTTTGCTAATGACGCACATAAGTAACATATCATTACAAGGTGTTATACACAGGTCTTGTTAATTATCACCATCATAGAAACAGTGGTTTGTCTTTTCCCTGACAAACTAATATTGTCATTCAGTTTTTTAAAGTTCAGAGTTAAATATTCACGGCTGTTCTTCATTACGGTTTCAATGATTCATATAATTAGCAAAAGATTTAAACAAGATCGTTAATTATGCGGAAAATGGCGAATAATCTTTGCCAGCTTTTTATCGATGTAATGATACAAAAATCTATACAGAAATTGAAATATTATTGAAATTAAAATCTTTGTTAATGGGTATAGTTGATATTCTCACGAGAACTTCGTGTAAAGTTTTGTTTGTTTTGGGTGTGGTTTAACGCCGTACACAAGGGTAATTTCCCTGTATGACATCAGATTATGCATTCATCATTCTACTTTACATAAATACGTTAGAAAACCGAAAAGAAACTTCGTAGAAACCACCACTGTTATGACCGGGACCACATATATAGTGTGACTCCCATATATCGAAAGAGTGGCTCGAACCTGAAGGCGGCGTGTGGCAGGAGGATCAGTGAGCTGACATTCTTACCACTGAGCAATGCCCGCGTGTCCCTTGTTACTTCGTCTGTTGTTCCCCTAATTTGTTCGCCACCCAGACTTGGCGTGGAGTCTATACTCTCTGTCTGAGCATAAACATACTGTATTTTCTATCTTCTCTAGTCAAGAGTATAGTAACGTTTGTAAAAACTGATAATATATATATCAAAATGTAGGATAGCTGATCAACAATAACGTGACAGGACAATCCGATGTTTGTAAAATATAATGCATCGAAACATGACACTTGATTAGCGTTTGAAAGTATAATGGCATCAGATTAATAAGCTTAACAGTGTTTCGCTGAAACAAGAGCTTTGGCCTAATTAATGAAGGAAACCGCATGAAACGTCACTGACAAGAAACAATTACTTGATGCGATATAACATTTACATGTGATACAAAATACACTGAAAGCTGTGCGAAAATACAGTTTCTGACACCACAGACAGATTGAATTACCCTTAACGACACTGTTAGAAAAATATGGCTCAAATGGAACACTTTGATGCTCTTCAGTTACGGCTCGTGTGGAGCCCTTTATGGTTCTGTATGGAGCCGTCACAGCCACTGTTCCAAGTTTTTCTCCCAATTCTATTATATCAAACAGCCGGGTTTTGTCCTTATGGTTCCGTTTAGAACCATCCTGGTCCAATTTAGAACCATCCTCTTTTAGAAGGAACCCCCAAAGAACCACTATTTCTAAGAGTGCATGAGCTGGCGCATAGAAACTATGGGTTGAAATTTCACTTATAACCTAATATTGCTATTAAGTTTTTTAAATTGTAGAGTTAAAAATGAATGTTTTTTTCTTAGTTAAGGTCTCAATGTTTCACATATTTACCAAAAGATCAGAAAATACCACGGAAAATGGCGAATAACACGATTTCATCAAACAATAAACAATGTGATAGCGTTTTGTTTGTTTGTTTTATTGAGGTTTAGTGTCGTACAGGTAACTTCACTTATACACATTGTCCATTCATCATTTTGTCTTACTTAAATACACTAGCAACACGGGAGGAAACTTCGTAGAAACCACCAACGCTCGGCAAACACAAACACCGGAGCCACATTATGCCACGCAGCCACATTGTCCGTGCGTCTCCGGGTTTAAGGTTTCATCAACCATTGTTGACCATATTTGACCAACCATGGAGCGGTTACTCGAAGCGCTATTAAATTTAATCCGCTATTAGATATTGAAGGTCTATCTCTTATCCGGTATTAGCGATATAATCGGGTGTTACCGGTTAATCCTCTTTCGAGAAACCGGCCCAGGATTAGGCTTGGCGTCAATAATCTCTGGCTGAGCGGGGAGTGTTTTAAGCATAGACACAGTGTCTTTTCCAGCTATGGATGAATATAGATTTATTAGTTCACATGTTACGCATAAATCAGCATGACCTTTTTGCTGATGAAGTACGTATCAGTGACACAAACTTGAGCACGACCTCTAACACAATTCAATCTATCTATATAGACTTAATGTCACCTGTCTGTCCATAGTTTTTCGTTACACATCGTGACTATGTAATTACGTGTCTTTCCGCAAGAGACACTCGTGTGACTCACTGGAGTCTAGTGTGACATTACGTACTTCCTGCCATTCAGGCGTCTCCAAGAATAAGTTCTGATGAAGCGACAAGATGTAAACTTAATCCATCCCCGTAGTCTAAGTGGGTGGTAAGAAATGGGACAGGTTGGAATTAATTCTCTATATTTTCCAACTCGGTGTATGCAAATTCATGTTCAAACGTTTGTAATTTAATTACACATTGCCTGACAGTTGTATATCTGAAAAATTTTCCAGGACATACAGTATGCCATCATGTTCGGTTTCAGGTTTAACCAACTGGTCGGTTTTGGAAAGAATGAAGAGTGACAAGCTCTGGCCCTAACCCACATCCGATCTCGCGAAATGGCCGAAATGGCTGCGTTTTCAACTCTAGCAAATACACATAAATACAAACGACTTCAATTGCTAATCTTAAGCGGCCTATCACTTTAAAACTATATACGTGTAAAAATGCCAGTATCAAACGATAACACGCCCTCTGTCTAATCCCCCCCCCCCCCCCACCCACACACACATGCTTCCTGAAATACACATTTTGGATTTACATTCGCTGCCCTTGGTATATATATTTCTGAAAAAGCAATCACACTGGCACAAGGAAATATATATATAAAGATGTAGTACAATGTACAAACATTTTCTTCTTAGTGTTTTATTGTATATTAATTATAGTATTTATCAAGCCGGTAATCTTCCAGATTGTTCGATCAAGCCTGGTGTGTTCGCTGGATGGTTGATTTAGTGCTCTGAACTTATATGGCAGCATTGTACTTGCACTCTAGAAAAACCAAACATACCACTGGGAAACTGTTTTTCCTCCACATTACTAAGTTAACACAGAATCAAATAAAGATTATTCTGCCTTGATCCAGATAAACGAACTGAGCTTGCAAAGTTAAATTGCATCTATATAAATCTTCTCGCTAAATGTTTCAGCTTCCTTTTTCTCACTGAAATGGTCGCTTGGCCGATTCTCACATTAAATCAGCTTTAACGTAAGTGATGACTCTTGGTCCTAACTTCAGTACAAAAAATACCTTTGTTTTAATTTATTGATAGAATCGCTTATTATTGCACCTGTATCGGAGTGGTTTTGTGCCTTGGAATGTTTTCACTGGCGCTTGCTATATAGTAAAAAAAATGCTTAGGGCTTTAATTAGTTTGAATAAGTATTGACAAAGTGTATACACACAGGCCAATTGACCATGGAAGTATGTGTGTGCCTTTTAATGGGAATACGACCTTCTTCTTGTGCTACAAATTGATGAAACCACCACACCATGTGTTACCAGTTCCATCTATTACTTTGCTGTGAGCTCAGTCTTTTTACCTAGTTTAACAATACCTGATATATACCATTTAACCCTAACTATAAAATAGTCGGTAAATTAACTGGCAAATTCACAGATGGCTCAGATGGCTGGGTTAATATAGCATTGTTGTCAGATTTTGATATCTCTGTGAATAAGCTAGATTAAAGCTCTGTAAATCGGTAAGAGGCAGACCAGATATGTGATGTATTGGACTAGAGTGAACAGGTGCGCGCAGCCGCACAGTTCTGCCTACGGTCAGCGTTGCATTTCAGCAACTAGAGGAAGGTCATTTGCTCTCTGGATTGCTCAGTTATTCTTGTCATAACTTATGGTGAGATTTAGCCGCTTTGGTCAAATATCGAGAAAGTACAATAATGAAAGCTTTGTCGTGCGAAAGAGATTGATAATACATTTGCTGTCATGTTAAACTAGGTACCCTCCAGTATACTTACTTTCGTATATGACCTTTAAACAGATAGGGATTTAACCGTTTAAGAAAAATGTATTCAAATAAAAAGAAATAATTTGTATTTAATATATCTGACTGAGTTCCTATAGACCTTGCGTGGCGCTTTTTATTGCGTCGTGCATTTCCCGACGGATAATATCGTTGGAGTGATAGCATATTGTCCAAACGAGAATTCAAAAAAATAGAAGTGGAAACATTTAATCCAATTATGAAACGCACTGGTAAGGAAATAATAAATCAACCCTTTTGGTCATTATTCCTCTGTAATGATGAACCGTTACTGTTTAGATGTTCTCTTGTAGTTTGTATGTTGCACGAGAATCGTGCATTAATGAGTGAGTAATAAATAGTGAATGATGGAATAAAGGTAGAGGTGATAAAACGACTTGCCATACAAGGCTTGTCATTGGAGCCAAGTCACGGGAACAGAGCAGTGTGGAGGAATTCTGTTTGAGACCCTACAGCTGGTATCTTTACAATCCAACACTGGTCTCTATAGCCCTGATAGATTTACTGACGATGTGTCTCGTTTTGTTAATTACCTGAAAGCTCGCACAACACTCATATACTATTTATGGATTTTACAAAGAGAGAGCATCCAAAAGTGTGTACTTTACCCAGGTGGTTAATCTCGAGTAATCCGACCCGTCTGATCTGTTATATTCTTGTAATCATTAAAGACAGTACGAAGTCTGGAATCAAACCAGCGCTGAAATGCGATACTTTTTGCAACAACAAGATTTTTTTCTTTCTTTTATTAAAAATATATGTTTAAAAGGAAAAACATGTTGGTGTTCGCGGCGGTCGCATCGTTCAACTGCTCCTATAAGTAACGGATTAGCCTAGTATAAGTAGAACGAAACACTACACAAGTCTGTGGGTAAATCGATTGATTGGTTTGTTGATGTGTTACTTGATTGTTGCTTGTCTGACTGGCTGATTGGTTGAGTCTTTTCACCCTTTATTTAAAGACGCATTGAAACATTTATCTAGGAAAATCATAATAATTAGCCTCCGACATGGGAAATAAATTGCAGTCTTAAAAATTATATTTTCGAGGTGTCCCCGACGATATAATGGACGATAGGATTTCAGTTGAAATAAAATGAAATACTTAACTGATTTTACCCCAGCTGTACAAAGACAATTCGGCCAAATTGTATTGTTCTACCAGGCGATACCTATGAGAATTTTTCGACCATTATTTAGACGGATTCGCTGACGGGCAATAATTTTCCCTTCATAATTGGCATCATTTTAAAAACAATTACAAGTTGTAACCATCAGCTTTTAAACGCAAAGTGGCCTATGGGATAAGCCTACACCATTTCTATCTTACCAGGAATCGAAGTTACGGGGAGATCCATTTGCTACTTTTTTAAACCTGCTACATAATTAAATTATTACTGTCTTCAAAAGGAATTTCATCCCATATCAACGGAAGTATTGCTTTTAGCCGATTTAACGCTTTGCGTGACAAGGCTGCTCGGGACAGCTCCTGTTCACATGAAAAGTAGTTCGGAGACCACTTTCACAACAAGTAATACGAAGCTTAAATATCATATAATAGTTTCACACCTATTATTGAATATGAAGAAACACTTATGGTACAATAGTTAAGGCAATGTATGCCACAGACCGGCAAATAAAAAGTACAAAATAAGACGAGCTGCATGGGTGTATCTTAGAGTTAATGTCTCGACGTAGGAAGTAGAATCGGTTTAGAATGTCTTGGAGTGTGTAGTTATATAGATGATGTCATTGCCAATCGTCTTCTTGTGTAATTATGGCCGCGACCATGGTTAACTGGATATCGGTTGGTCTACTAATCCTATTTTAATGTACACGGACTATTTTAAACGCCCCGATCGCGGCCATTGTGTGTTCAGACAGGCAGCAGTCTTTTTGATCGCCGAAGCCATCCGACCAACCAGTCGCTCGGACCAAACATGTTTGATATTGTCGGCCGATTTTTAATCACCAGCGATTGATCGCCCGAGTGATCAGATCGCCGCGATACGGCGATTGTAATCGCCCGTGTGTCCCCCACATCGCGACTAACTGCTTCCCGACTTTTAGAATAAGCGAACGCTACCCTGACTCGGCACTTTATCTCCCGATACCTTGGCGAACAACATCTCGTTTTCTTCCTTAAACACTTGTGAGACGTCAAACTCAAAATCAATACGTTTTCAGCAAAACCCTCCTGGCTTTTGGTCGATATATAACGTCTTCCATCGATAATGGCGAGGTTCGGCGTAAGTAGCTTGGATGTCTCAAACCATAACAAATCATCAATAAGGAGAAGTGTGGTTGCAATTTTACTCAAAATTGACTTAGCCTTTGGTAAAATTCCTGACAAATAGCTTAATTTGTGATGTAGTACTTATCTGGTGTATTGAACACGCTGGTGAATATTCATCGAACAGGACCAAATGTTTTTAACTAGGCGAGGTAAGAGGGCATACGGATTCGATATTATATTATTTAGAGGCAGGCCTTATTTCTGAAGGTTTCCTATAGGCCTCTACGTCGTATCTATATTGAGTATATACTATAAATTTATAATATCAGAAATCTATTAACTAGAAGTATGCAACTGCCTTATAGTAATGTCCACAGCTTTGTGGACCAGCAAGAAACGGTGTCGTCGTATTTCAGATACGTGTGTTTTTAGTTGTGAGGAAATCTCGGAAATTTCGTTCCTTATCAGCCACTGCGAAACAACTGTTTTGGATCGGACGACCGGCTTAATATCTGTCGATTCAGTTGCCGTTTATTGTTTATTTAACAGGCACATATTGTACTGGGTAAATGCGTTTCGTTTAGTAAGAAACATTACCATCGAGGAACACTTAAAGTTTCCCATAATGCTTTATCTCGCACAAATCGTCCTTGGACTGATTCCACACAACTTCATCATTTATTCTCTGTTAAATTTGGAATCAACTGATTTTAATTGTGTGACGATTCTCTTTCCATCCATTTTTTCAGGGAAACAGAACTACAACAACAACAAAAACGTCTCCTTGGCACATATGAGTGATTTTCAAAGACAATCCACTAGCGACACGAGACACACATGGCGTTTTAGGATATTCATTTATTAATTTAATAATTCAGCATGAATGAAAGAAAAAATTGATCTTCAAAGAAAATGTGTTTTACTGACCCTATCAAAATTGCTCCTGCTAGCGCGGATACTAATCTTTGATCTGTATAGATCGCCTCTCTTAC
>JARFOD010082487.1:0-19301 GCA_031763545.1 Mopalia muscosa | reverse complement strand
ATACAGGCATATGTATCGAAACGTTGTGTTCTATCACAAAACAAGAAGTGGTTATCCAGAAATTGTATAATTATGTTTAAGAGTATGCCTATATATCGTCATCTTTCTAAGGTAAGGGTCAAAATACAGGACTTACACCTTTTCACCCTTACCCCAATTGGCTTCAGAAAGGAGGCTAACATTTCATTGGGCTATTTTAGAAACATGCAACCAATCAATCAGAGAGACGTTTTCATGTCCCGTCTGTCGACAACAATCAGAGTGGTATAGCTGTCAATAACAATTAAATTGGACTTAGTTCGTGTGTACGTGAACATTGACGGCTACCACAAGGCGGAATGGGACTTTACAGAGACAGGTCTACAGAGAAAGGTCTACAGTTACACGTTCGGTAGGGCATGCAACCGTGGCCTCGTTGATCCCAAATGACACAGACCAGTGCGTTTGGTCATGCCATCTCTGGCTAACGTGATCTGTGTGGAATTACCTCAAATTTGTCGTTCAACACCCATTTCTTTTTGTGGCGCCTCTATGGATCAATCCACGGACCATTGCAACCTCGTAAATGTCCACAATTCAACTTGACATAGGAGGACATTGGCTTTTTGGAAATCACCAACCATTTTTAGTTTCTACGTTGTTTCTACTACCTTTATAAAAACTATTAAAGTGGCGGTGTCTTTAGTACAAAACAAAGCACCAATCAAACGTTATTTTATTTTGTTTGGTTGCCTTGATTTATAACACCAGAAAACCACCAAGCAGACTTCTGATTACACTGGTGGGGTTTTATGACCGACAAGACTATATAGATTAAATGACTTACTAAACCAATCAAAAACAACCAAGAAACAACTATAGACGCAACAAAGAACAAGAGAGGGCATTCAAATAAAGACTCTACACCATGCAGCCCCATCTTCCCAAGGCAAGCCCGAGATCTCCACAATATTATATCATAGAATACAGTGTTGACTAGTTTCACGACAAGACACGCCTTGAATAGAGAATTTGCAACAGACCAGGGGTCCATTTCACAAAGCGATCTTAGCTTACGTCGAACGTAACTGTCACGACAACGCTATGTCTTCAACACTGGGAATTACGTTTAACTTAAGCCATTATCGTTTTGTGAAACGGATTTCAGACAGCAGTGTTCTTCGTGCACCAGGAAGCTCCATCCAACCGCTCACAAGATCATATCAAGCCAACATTGTTTAATATCTAACACGCAGGGAAGACGGTTTGATTGTTATTTTTACATCCTGCATTGGGTTTTTTTTTCCACCCATACCATGATTGTGGAGTTATTGTACTCAATGATATTTCACTTATATCACGACGGATTGTTCGGTTGGACATTTAACAGTGCAGACTGTGCCTCGTAAAAATTACCCCCGCGATTGGAGGAGCCACATCGGGGGACACTCATAGGCTATACATGAAGGTCGACAGACGGACTAGATCCCGTGAACAACAATCACCCTTGAATCTAAAGGCAACAAATAATACAAAGAAAGACAGGACAACCCTAAGACAAGAGTAATTGGGCAACAGGAAGCCAATCTGAGAACACCAGGGTTACAGCAAGTTCTCTCCCAACTGCACGCCTCAGACAATAAACTTTGGTTTAGAGGCCCAAACGGCTTGCGTTTCCTAATAATTTCAGCTAGTCGTGTTCATTGTTTTACAATTGCACATTCTGCACAGGCTGATAGAACAATTTTAGCGAATAGTTCTAGTTCCCGTCTGGTATAGTATATATAACCAGAAGTCTATCAAGCAGGGGCCAGTTGCTCGAATGACGATTAGCCACTAAAACTGCTAACACTGGTTTGAGATAGACTTTCAACAGGTCGTGGCATTATATAATAGTGGATTAAATTTAATAGCACTTCGAGCAACAGAGTTCTGTAACCGGTTGCTAGAAAGACGATTAGCCGCTAGCACTAGGGGCCGGTTGCTCAAAACACTATTAAATTTAATCAATTATTAGATGACGTCACGTCATGTTGTAGGTCTATCTCTAACTCGGTATTAGCGATTTAATCTGGTGTTAGCGACTAATACTCTTTCGAGCAACTGGTCCCAGGCCTCCGATCAAATGGCTAACGCCGGGTTAGAGATAGACCATCAACATGGAGGATTTCGTTCGTTTCGCTTTATGGGTAAAATATAAGGTTGAAAAGCGGTAGAAGCATAAATCCAGACCCAATTCCTATCCTTCGAGATTTCTCTTCGACTCACTGGGGGGAGCTTTTTCAACAATCTACGCTGGCCTGGTCACAATGCCGTTGAGACTGGGTAATGGCTGGTTTCATACTTCTGCTTGATAGACTTCTGATATAACCCAACTTGCATTTCACCAAGTACTACTTATAGCTATGACGCATATATTAAAGACAAAATCAATCTAATTTTTGGAATTTTTATGTATGAAATTATCAGTAAAAGTACAAACATGGCTACATTTCTTCGGGAAACCAACAAAAATATTTCCCGAATCTGCTTAAAATCGAATACAAAGTTAATTTGGTTAGACAAATCAAAAATTATTTACATATATCTGATGAATAATTACGATTTACAAACTATTCCTTTTTTTGTTGTAGTTTTGTACACTTATTAGAATAATTTTTAAAAATTAGTTTAAGCTAATGTATTTGATGATAAAGAATAGAGGATAGATCAGGAGACATGCAGGAGAAAGAAAGAAATATAAAAACTGGTAGCTACAATAACTTGACCTTCGTGTGTACAAGAGACAATACCAGAGAGTTAGAACAAAAATTAACGGAAGGATACAGAAAATTTATTTTTCGTTTCTGCAGATATCTGACCAAAAATACGCTCCAAATATCGGACTATATTCAAATGATTTGTAGAATGGCTAACTATTCAAACCTTATCACTTAGAGAAAAAAGTCATATTCAAACTTAGATGAAAATAATTAAGTAATCAGGTAAAATATGATGAATGAATAGACCATGATGGCTCACAATACCTTCCCATACAAAAATTCAGTATACCGAGTTACCGACGTAATGTTATGAATTACAAAGACGTTCACAAAGCTTGCAGTGCGTATGATTGGGTTTTAAGTACTCTAGTACAACATTAAGTCCAGTTTTAGGTCACCTGAATAGCCGTCTTCAGATCTTTTGTTACGTATCATTGATTAAATTCAAGTAGGAAGGTAATTTTTGTTTTTTATAAACTGATTAATACATCAATAACTGATCAGTTTTACAAACATATTCTGACCAATACAATCTCGAGAGAGAAGAAAAAAAAAAATAAAAAATCACCAGATATGCTTCTTAAGCCAGTTGGCATATTTCTGACAATTTTCAATTCCAACAACAGCAAAATAAACGATATTTTAATCTTAACATGTTGCTATATTTAATTTTGTCATGTCCGTATATACATGATAACATTATAAAAAAAACATTATATAAAGTATACAATATATCTAGCTATAAAACGTCACACAATGTGGTATATAAAAATAATGGCCTTTCACATTTTTCTACCTGGAGCCAGGCTGGAGGAGGAAATGTTAAGGCAGATCAACCAACATGGGAAATGTACCAGTCCAGGCATACAGTATTCGCAATGTACTAGCCACACAACCGTCTATAGTCCTTGATTGACAAAGGCTGAACAAATCAAATGCACTTAAAAAATTCACAGTTTAATATACAAAAAAATTTAAAAAATTGCTGTAAGACCGTTACAATACTGAGAAATCGAAAAAGAAAAACAGTACCAAAAAAGATAATGCCAAAACCAAAAGTTAAATGCTTAGTAATGTCTTGTGTCCTCAATTTGATTACATCTTATAGGGCATAAAAAAAAGTGACATGCATGTAAAATATTTTAACACTTAAATGCATGACTGGTTTGAGATTCCAAGGTTTTTGTTGAACACAAAATGGATAATTGCAATGGTATTTAATACGAAATTTAAACAGCTGTGTTGAAAGGCCAATCTTTGCTGATGTAAATTTATGAAGATTGATTAAGTCAAAAGGCGCTTTGAAAAAAATATAAATTTTCCAAAAACAAATCTGGAAACACCACACAAAGAAAAACTTGGTTTATCAAAAACATTGAAGCATTTTTATCTGTATAAGGTTTCAAATTTGCGAATAATTGGCATCCACTAGCACTTACCTTCAAATTGAGTACAAATTACGAGAGAGATAATCCAGTTAAACATTAAAATAAAATGGTTTCAAAGAATGACAAAATCATGGTTGTGGGGCTTTTAACTGATAAAAATGGAAATGGCTGCATAATGTTTGTGCAATTTAATCTGATCACAGCTAGACACAACAGTAGGTAAAAATCTTCACAATATAATGTATTTAATCTAAAAAGTATTGGCCTCCGGTTTATCAGCACTTAAAATTCTCACAAAACTACAATAATAATAAAAAAATGATTAACCAAACATGTAATTTATGGTTAATATTTTGTGAAATGAAAATGGTTCTTGAATAAGGCACCGGACATTTTGTATCAATGATTTTACTAATGAGAATCAGATTACAATATACTATGAAAAAGGCGGAGACAATTTCTTTCTCTTAAAAAAAAAAACAACACATTTAGAGAAAGGCACATTTATAAGTTTTAACTAACAAAGCACCACAATTCATTTCATTCACTTTACACTCATCCAACAAAACATCAGAGTTAAAATCAAAAAAACATTAAAGAAACAACTACATTGGAATTAAATATTCCAGATGAACTCATAACAATAAGAATTAAAACAAAATGGCAAAACAGATTAAAACTCAACTTATGCTAAAAGATTGTGATAAAATATCATCCCTGCACAACATCTGGGCTTGAAAGTGAGAAGACAACTCCCAACCGGAGTTGCCATGGTAACACAGGTGAATAACCAAATGTATGATCAATTTATTTAGCATATAAAACCGTAAAAAAAATTGATGTCTGAGTGTCCTATATAATTGGGACACAATGTTTATTGTTATAGACAAAGATGAGCAGAGGACGTAGCATTTCTCCATGGTTACAGTCGTATATGCGTAAACGTCCAATAATATGCAAGGCAGAACACAACCAATCAGAATCCAGGGTACATCGGAGCTCTACTCGTCATCCTTATCTTTCTGTGGATTGATGTCACAAGCTTCAAATAGTTCTTCTGGTGTGTATCCAAGAAGGCTTTGGAGGTCACAGACAAATCGGTAGACGTAGCGTTTTCCTGCTGTCTTATGAATGATGTTCTTGTCATAGTAATAGCGAAGACCTCGACTCAGCTTTTCATAGTTCATCTTGGGTTTGTTTTTACGGATTCCCCATCGTCTTGCAACCTCATCCGGGTCAGAAAGTTTAAACTCCCAGCCATCCCCAGTCCAACTGATGAAATGTTGACAAGTTTTGTCGGTCAGTAACTCTAGCAAAAACTGCCACAGTTGAATTGGCCCACTCCCTGAAATTATAATAAGTACATCGTTAAAATATTGCATAATTTTTTTAACCGGAAATAAATTGCTGAAATAGTTACCACAAAAGTTTAATGAGCAAAATTTGGGAAACCAAAATCTCTAGTGTTTAAAATTACCATCTGTAGAAAATATCTGACTAATTTTAACAAATTAACATTAAAGAGATATGTCCAATGAGTATCATTAATGGATTTGAGTAGTTGGCTGCTCCAAGCCTCTCCACTCTTAAGAGCATATCACATTAATTAGTCTTATTTTGGGTAATAAAGCACCAGCTGACCTATATCCGAGTTAATAGTTACATGAAGAACGTACTGAGTGACACAAAACTCAATCAGTCTGCACCGACACATGTGTTAACGTTGAGAAGTGTTACACTGAACTCCAGAGCTATTAAATCTTTGCAATTCTCTCTATCTAACTTAGAATACATTAAACCCTTATAAACAATCTTATCTGGAACTAATTCAGCACAAGAAATTAACATATGTCATTTCACAAAATCGTGTAGGTTAAGAGTTTTAAAAGATACCACCCAGAATACAAATAAATGCACTGTACAAAAAGGGGTATATAACTTACCAGAATAGCCAGCTAGAGCTGCAGCTTGGATCACGGGCTTCCCATCAGGCCCTGCTATAGCTTCGAGACAACCTGGCTGAAGGCCTCGGAATCCGCCGTGCCCAAGACTTGCCCGAAGAGCGTTGTCATGCCAGCTGTCTGATATTTCTTGTCCACCGTACTCCTGAGTGGACCAGGGGCACTCAGTCTTGATGGTGGGCACAGTGTGGTAGGTTTGCTCATAGTACTCAGCTGCTGGGGACTCCGGCATGTATTGGCCTGGAAGTATCAAGACACATTTGTTAACATTGTAATATCACATATCCAAGATTATACATTAAAACCCAAAACAAAAGCTGTTTATTAGGTTTTTAACAATATGCTAATATCCTTGGAGAAAATAACTATAAACTCCTATTCCTATGTTTAGGAGATTTTGTAAATGTGATAGAAACACCAAATGATTCAAAGTTACATCAATTTCTGAGTTTGTTTGAATGATTTTACTGGAGGTAATTTCACTTGGAGACAGGCCCTGAGCATGCCAGCCCGATGGATGAAGGAAACCACCTTTGATGTCAGACAATGACAAGACAGGACAATTACAGAAAGTAAAACCACAGATCACCTTCACGATGACAAAGTTTTGGCATTGATTCCAGCAACAGATAGACGGCAAACACAATCTATTCTAACATTTTTGCATGGAAATAATATGTACAGAATAAAACTGAATTTGATGTTTGTGTTATTTTTGTACCATTATGGAGATACTATAGTGTAAACTTACCTCTGCAGATGGGTTTTCCTGGAATGTGTGGTCGATATTTCTGTTCGGGAACAAGGGGATAGAAGTCACTGTAGTCATGGTAACCGTTATGCTGGGAACCCTCCAGACTCTGGTAGTCTGAAGTGTCATCGTAACCATTAGCCATAAGGTTCTCACCGCTCATGTCATTTAATGTTTGCAGAGACTCTGTGATTGCATAAGAACCTGAAACACATAAACAAATAATAGATGAAGAACCTTCAAACAGACATATCCCCGGCTTTTCAAAGAAATGGGAAAAATCACTTGATGAAACCTGTCAGCGGCTCATTGACCAGCGGGTTTTGAATCATGTAGAAGTAACATTATATCTTCTGCTGTAGTCAAAAATAATTAATCTATCCTAAGTTTTGAAGATGTGGAGGCCTGATTTTACTCAACTAGACTTTACCCATACCGGTAGACCAGAAAATGCAGAATTATTTTATTTTTTGAATTGGGTAAAGGGCCATTCTAAAAGTATTTGCTGATATGTCGATGGGACTGACTAATGGGTAAAGGAAACCACCCTTGTCATCACGGACAAGACAATTATAGGCTAAATGCCAAGAAAGATCTCCTTTCTCTTGCCCGTTAGCTTGGAGAACACCAGGGCAACAGGACGATCATTCTTAACTAAACCACAAAGAAAACTCTACAGTTCTGATAGCAAACAACTCAATTAAATTTAGAGGTTTTTTCACGTACGGTTAAAATGATCAAAATTATAAGCTGAGAAAACTTACCATCCATGTAATGTGGGTTGTGAGGAACATGTCCCATAGACTGCTCGTGTCCATATCCTGTTAAATAAAAGTGGATAATAATAAAAAACCTTTATCAATCACAATACATGTTCTTTGTTAAGTTGATCCACTGAGCAGCTTAATGTATCAAATGTAACAGTTTATTGATTAGTGTTTTACACCACATTCAGGAGGTATTTAAAAACTACAAAGAGACACATTCTGACGTTTTCGATATTTCAATCCCATCACAACATGACCAAATTAAAGTTGAAATAACCAGAACATAAAAATGTGTCTTAATGTACTGCTTACATATGATTTACCTCCCTAAATTCTACCCCAAAAAGTAGATGAAAGAACCGCCAGAAAATAGATTTTATATATATTTGTGAACAGAGTTTAATAGAACTGTCTTTCCAGGTAAGCTTGATCGTTACCATTTACGTATGCAAATAAATCATGCATGATGTTTACTATATTTAAGTTTTATATTTAAGACAGATTGTCTTTGTGTTGTCAATTTGCTTTGAGAGCACCAAAAAACTGAAGCTCCCTCAAACTGCCAGCACTTTATAAAAAGAGACTAAAAAGTATTAAATGAGCAATGTTGCATACCTTGAGACAAGAGGCCATCGTTGAACTCGGGCATACAAACAGGTTCACTGTAATTAGGTGGAGCATTGCAGAGGGAAGCACGTTCCTGGGCAGCATCTGGTAAAAAACAAAAACTTGTGGCTTAAACAAGGTACGACACAACAGACAATCTAATTGTCATTTAAAATTTATTTATGTTACCATGGAAATAAATAATAATTATCGAAATATAGGCTATTTTACCTAGAAATTAAAGAAAAAAAATATCAGAGGCAAATGATCAAGTTGATTCGTTTATTTAGTCCACCTTCATGTTCTGATTAAGTAATTTGGTTATTTCAAAAGAAGAAAACAGACATTAAAACCAATATTTAATAGTAGATCTAATCAGTACTTTTGATATCGTCGAGTCTGGTAAAATTTTGACAACTATGGTGAAGCCTGTCTTACCTCTTTGAAGACAGTCCAAGTGTTCCCAAAGAATCTCTCCAATAAACGGTGGAGCCCTGTTAAGAAACTCTTCCTTGGTCAGCTTACATAGATCTTTTCCCTTCAAGGCAAAGTTGGCAACGATGACCCCTTCAAGACTGAACTCCTGAATTGCCCAGTTTAACCACTGGATCACATGACCTACCTCCCAGTGGACAGGATCTAAAAAGCAAAATTAATATATTTGAAATGGTTAAGTTTATATGAAAATAAATACTCTGAAACTGATAGCCTTCAGTGACAGACGGGCGAGTAACAGACACTATTCACCTTCACACTCAAATTTGATGAAGGCCCGGAAATTCTATTGTAGACATTAAAATAGTACACTATTGTCCCATGAAAGGCCCTCACTTAACAAAATTATTTGATTTGTTTTTTGTCATGACCCATGTAGTGCCAGGTATTTTCTACAACAAACAATCATGGGACAATTTTTTTTTAAGTTGTAACCTTATTTTATGGAAATTAAATTGACTTGATTTGATTTGATTTGAGAGAGCAAGTAAAAGCTGACTCTACACCTCTGGGAAGGAGAGCCACAGCCAATAAACTTCTCTGTTTTCAGCAGGTGCTTTATTCTCCACGCAGAGAAACCATTATCAATATAGGTTGTGTGCAATGCCTCTTTATTGGTGATATGATACTGTTTGCCTAGACAGTTCATTGTTCAATTCTTTTTCTGTTTACACCAATCAACATGAAAGTTATATTTAATAATTAAAGTGCCCGATCAAATGCACGTTTCAGGTGATCGTTATGGACAATAAAATTCAGGCAGCTCAAATATTGAAACTATTTATCAATAACAAGATTCTTAATACAGAGATTGTTCACAGCACAGTGCTTTTCCTAATGAAACTTTCAATTATATATTCATAACACATATTGCTTATGTATCGGCAGCAGTCCCCAAAACATGCACAGAGTAAATTCTATCAGAACATGAAGATTACAGACAGAAATATAATGATGTAAGACAATATATTTAGCATAACACCACAGTACCGGGTAATAAAGCAAACATTTTTGTTTTTAGATCATTTAATATTCCGGTCCAGATCTGAAAGTCACCAATCTGTTATGGCTGAGGGATTATAGGATTATCTCTTATCATATAAATTGCTCTGCATGCTATCCATACATTTATCTAAGAGATAAAGAAATAATTGAGATATGTTTGGCCACAGTTAAACACGTGGCTACTTTTTTTTTGCTTAAATTATTCTGGAGATAAAAAAAAATAAAAAAATATTTTTAACTGGTCATCAGTGTTGAGATAACTGGAAACATTTACAGTTTTCTAGGGACACACAAAACTAGAGAATTCACAAATTTGTCAAATGCTTTACAGTTTTTCTTTTGTTATTCTGTCAGCAGTCAGTAGAGCTTGGACACGTGTCATAGGTTAAACCACCCTAGGCTTTCAATCAATAAACAATAAAGAGACAGGTGTGTTAGTCATGGATGCTCGTTAAGGCTTCTAAGGGGACAGGCGAGAAGGTAGAAGATGGATAAATGATAATTATTACCACAGACACAGGTAACTCTTAACAAGACATCAACTGAGACTACTTGTCTTACACAGGTGGTCATTATGGGGTTGTATGTGTTAAAGACTGATAGAGTAGGCCTACTACAAACTTGTTACCTGGGGTTAAAAAAAAAGTTTTATACAAAGACTGCTTTTGTTTTAGCTAGACTTTGGTCGTTATTGTTTTTATTGAAACGAATGATTAAACTTGTCATATATCTTACAGTTGTCACGGTAAGTTGACAGACATGAGAAATTAGGGTTGAACAATGGAAAAGACTTGTCAGTAATACAGGCGGGAGATTTTACCATGTGACTGTCACATTTTTTTCATGCACAATTCATGTCATTTCATAGCAAGTCGTAGACGGAAAAACGAAGCGGCTTAAGCAAAATCAGGTTCACTATGTGTCAAAGGTTCAGAGAAAATAACACATATACAGGTGGTCTGTGGACCCGTAGTGTAGTTTTTCCTTCAACTTTGCATCTATCTTTAATTTAGGTCATGAAAAAGTTATTTGTTGTTTCTAAATAAAGATGTCTAAGTCAATATCCAGTTTAAAGTTGAGTTTTGGTCTAATGATTCAAATATTTGACTGCATCAACCTTGTTTTGTTGGGTTTCTAATTTATATCAATATGCAAATGCATGTTATCAAAGGAAATTGACACCAATAAGATTGGTCCTTACAACACAAAATGCATCCCCTAGTTTCTATTGATCTATGGTTAATATACTAATATATTGATTCCAGGCTTACACAAAGTATCCAAATTTCATGTCTCATTCCAAAAGTATTAAACTGACCCAGATTATAAGATCAGACTACCTGATGGTTTTACCAGAGAAACATTATATTTATATTTAAAACAAAAATTCAAATAAACACATATGTATCAAAGAATTTTAATTTTTTTTTATATAATTTATATCAACTAGAATTATACTATTTTTTAATTATTTATTAATGTGTCAGACAAATAAAATCCTTGTGTGAGACACCAGAAACATTTTCCCATGGTTTATGTCTATGATACCTGTATACATAAAAAATACCTTGCTAATAATATATTGTAGACCCCAATATAATTATACTAATATCATATATAATTAGACTGTTTCCACAATCAATATCTTTGGGAACATATCCCATAAAATAAAATATGTGCATAGATTTGACAAAGTTAGATTCATCATGTTGTGTTGATGGCCTGATGACCTCGATTGTATATTCAGGACTTTAGTTTGTTTGTATTGATTCAGTAGCTAATACAGTCTTTTCTCCCTTCATTACAAAAATATACATACATGTATCTATATTCTTACTACAGATCATGAAATCTGAGGATGTTTATTGCTCAAATGAGTCATAATAAACAGTTCAGAGAAACTTTTCCTTTTGTGTTCATAAACAAGTTCTAAAGGGAGCACATCTTCTACACACCAGATAAAGCTAATTTGGACAAGTTTGATTTTGTTTGTTTGATTGGTGTTCAACGTTGTACTCAAGGGTGTGTTGCTTATATGACGATAGATGTTTGTTTGATTGGTGTTTAACGTCGTACTCAAGGGTATTTCACTTATATGACGACGGATTGTCCACTTTATATGATGATAGATAAGTTTGATCCATTGAGGTATTGAATATGTTAATTGGGCTACATAAGCATTAAGCTTCCTCTGCATTAAAATAGCAGCCTTGGTGTATGTATGCATGAATATCTATTTTAGGCATTACATGATTAACATTTCACTTACATCAATAAATCATACACTATTCAAACTGAAGTAGAAATCATCGATTATCATTGCATAAAAGTTGCAAGTAGTCAAAGTTTGGATGATGCAGAAATTGTAGAAACTCACCTTTGGGAATGTGAAGTCTTTGTTGATCTTTCTCAAAAGCCTTGAAGCTGACCATAACAGCTTGAGACATTTTTTGTGTGGTGCCTGGGGTGAGAGGGGGCACCTGGGTTGTCGGAATGTCTGCAATAACAACAAATTCAATATTGTCAGTCAATTAATTGATATAAAAACCAAACAGTAGCTGACAAAAAAATGACTGAGACCAGATACGAAGGGGAAATAACTGTATATCAAATGGCTGAAAAAGAAAACAACATAGATACAGCAGTTGGGTACGGTAACTGACTGAAGACGATCAATAGTTTCACCTGAAGGAGTTATGGATGACTTGTCAATAGTCATGGCGAAAACTTTAACTTCCCCTAAGATATCCTACAGTTCAAACAGTGAAGGAAGCAATAGTGGTTATTACTTGTTTAGGTAATTCAAAATGTATTCAATTTGTGTCTAATGTCGTGCTCATATGACGGCAGCGTCTTCCAACAGCATTTCACTTATATGAGGGCAGTATATACTAGCAGCAGAAACCCACACTAAAAAGAGCATGAAATGCAAAATGCTTGCTACACCTTAGTTGGGAAAAAATGTTCGTCAAAACACATCTGCTCGACAAAAAAGTATAACTGTCAGACATTTAAAAAACAAACAATGTTTAAAAAAAAAAGTAGCTATCACATGAGAATTATCTTTAATGTTGAACCCAACCATTTCTGAGTAGTCTAATTGTACATGGTATTTAATACACCAAAATGTAAAGCAGTCAAGAGATATTTTGGAAACAAGAGATGCTTTTCAAGGAGAAAGTGGATGTTGTAACAGCCAAATAGCAGTTGTTGTTCTTTCTCAAGGGGTTAGATTCTACAGTAACCAATACACCGTGCTGGATCTCCGCCAAAAAGTCCATCCCATTGGAAAAAGACTGTGGGAAAAGAAGGCTCCCTCCCACACAATCCCTCTTATTTTCACCTCTTCAAACTACTACATTTACAGTAGAAATGATAATTATTGGATTTTATTTTATTTTTTCTAAAACAGAAATGTTTTCAAATTTTACCACTACAAACTTTTTTTTACAAAAAAGACAATATTTTGAAGACAATATTCTCACTCCAGGCTATTTGGTCATTTCCAAATATTTAGCTTCTACTCTGCTATTCTTACTATTCGGATATTTAACGTACATAATGAGAGTTACAACACCAACATGCTGACTTAGTCTAATAGCCCTCTTAGCTCTCTTCAGTAGGTAATACCCAGAGCTGAATTGGACCACCCTCATAGCCGTAGTAAAGCTAACTCATTTACCAAGGCATAAATATTAAAGGAAACATTCAATTCAATATTTTAATAAATGTTTTATTTTCGGGCCTTACAATCTGGTCCAAATTATTCAGTAAGATTGCACTTCTACACAAACGATAAAAACCTTGAATAAGCTAGTGTTTAAACTGAAATCTTATTTTCACGATTCTAGTGAGATTTCAAATAGAAGAAATCAGGATTATAGAGGTTCTCCATGCATTCACTTCTATGTGGAGATCGGCACTACTTTCTGTTTTTGTATCATGTAACATGGTAGCAGAATAGCAGTGATGATGTCAAGCAAACTAGATGTTTTTGACATTTTACGTAGAGATTTACAATGGGCAAAAATGAAGCTTCCTCTCTAATGTTATGAATTTATAGTAGGACTATGGTACGAATGAGATGATTGCTGGTGCACAATGCAAAGAATATCTCTATGTAAAAGAAAAATCCCATAGTTCTGCGACTGGTTCCACAAAGCATTTTCTGACTTAAGTCAAAATACTAATTTTGATATTTTTGCCACTTGTCTTAACTTAATTTTAAATTAGGAATGTGAGGGCCTTTAAACATTTTGACTTAAGTATAAAACTGCTTTGAGGAATCGGCTCCTGGTGTTTCTTTTTTGACATCAATGGGTATTGCCATTTGATAAATAAGACAAATGAAAATATTTTGACATAGCTGTTCTTTTGTTTCATAAATAAAGGTTAAGAAACATTTTAAAATTGCTATACTGTTTTCGTAAACATATCTGAGAGAGGCCCCATTGCAGAGTGGGCAGGTGAGAGAAGTAAAAAGAAACAAGAGAGTTAAACATAGGATGGCTTCATTTAAGAAGTAAAAAAAAAAAAAGGATCACTTGAATTTAATGGATAGCATGTTCTCATGTTCTGAGATAATGATTGCTGGGTATGAATTTCACAGATTGTATTCCTATGGCTGACTGCTTTATTAGTTGCTTTTCTTAATATCTAAAGCGTATGGCCCAGTCAAGACAGTATGAAAAATCATATTCACTTAAGCGTATCTCCACCTTAAAAAGCTAAAGGGTTGTCAAAGGCCCAAAGCAACAGGCCTCTGATTCTATGAGTGATATTCCTAGAGAGGGCATCATGATCTGACCAAATTAACACCCCTGAGGCGAGAAGAAGACAACTCTGATCAACCAATCAGAGATGAGGATTATCTCGGCCTGTTCCTTCCATTCAGCCCAAGAAACTCAAACTTTTGCCAGATGTCAGCCATTAAGTCTGCACACGCTCAACATGTGCTCATAGCGTCAGATTTCTCTTCTTCTACTGGCTCCCTCTATCACTGTTGAAATACTCTAACAATACAAGCTTTCCACCTTGTGGCACTAAAAGTCCCATATTGGTGTCTTTTTTTTACAAAAATAGACAGGCAATATCATACTTAATTACATGATCATCATTAAAACTGTAATTGTTTTAATATATTTTTTATGAAAGGATAATATTTTTTTAATAATTTTTTTATACGATTTATAAGATTATCTATGTTACCCCCTTCTTCTCAATACACAAAGTCTGCATCAACAAGAAATGTTTTATTGGGAATATTTATGAACGGAACAGCCACCGAAAGTAATGTCTTCGTTTGAAGTCAATTTTGAGCTGGACACAAGAAGCACTTGTCGGAGAAAATCTACCTACAACATAGACTGATACATTCCCCAGTGACCAAACATCTATCAAAACTCTCTCATCAAAGAATTTTTCCATGGCTTGAGGATTACAAAATTAACTTTGAATAAAAACTGACAAATTGAAATTACTTAACTTCTCATAAGAAAAAAAGTTTCAAAAATCTTTGACAGGATTTTCAACTAAAAATAGCCTTCAAGGGTACAAAGGTGTGACTTTCAATGAACTACAATTAAATGTAACAAAAAACAGTAAGAAATTTGTTCTTCATTGGAAGAAATAAAATCATATAAACTTGGTATCAAAGAGCGTATTAAACAAGATACTCCAGAAAAAGATACTTTCAAATGGTCCTGAATAAAGATCACAAGTCTTTTGATGGTGGAGATAAAAACAAAAACGTTGACTTTAATCTTCTGCAACGTATGTGGTAAACAGTATCTGTTTGTTACTTGTCAACCTAAAACTATGTTAGGTCAAGATAAAACAAGTTCCAATAGAAGCCGCCAAAATCAGAAATTAAATATATAGGAGTTCCTAGACGCTATATCTTTTACATCATATGTGAGGATGAAGTCCGTCAGAAATCTTATCATGTGACATAGATGATATTTCATACTGCATATAATTTGTAAAATCTAGTCACAGCCCAGCTACCAACAATTAGAGCATTAATGAAACACGCTCCATTAAAACTTGCCAGAAATTATGATATCTATCAAATTATAAAATTCACAGTGCACTGGAGAACCTATTTTAATAAACGTTAGATTAAAAGAAGATAAACACAAGAGAACTGGTTTGAGCTTCCTGTGTACATATAACGGCTGAGCGCCTAACTATCAAAGTTATATTTAACATTTTACTCTTTTAAACAAATAAACTGAAAGTTTACAAACAAAACAAGAACAAAAAATAAAGAAAAAAAAAAAAAAAATGTTTGATGACCGTTTATTTTAGTTTCATGTATTCGAGTCTTGTTTCTTAATTTGACACAATAAGGTTTTATTAAATATGGTATTTTTTTCATTTCCACAAGATTTTATTTTAATGTTTTAACTATATTATTCTACTAGTTTTTATTTCAATACAAAATTCGATCCAATTCATTTTAAGGTAATTTCTCTAATACAATGATAAACTTAATACAAATTAACAAAGAAGCATTTTTCTTAACTGTTCAAAACTTTCCGCTATAACTAAAACAGGGAAGCACTAAAAAAGTTATTTGCTGTTCTTTCATTGAAAGTGTTATTTTCATAGTAATTTTATTATTACTAAAAAACAAAAAAACTTAAAGGAACAAATATTTTAAGTAAAAAGTTTATTCTATTCCGCTCCGAAATAAGGCAAAATAATGTAACGGTTTGGTGTATCAATACATCAGACAACACTTGTACCGTAACCTCTCTTTATCACGGCTAATTACTTCCACTCTTATTACTTTATTTATATCCTTAATCTTCTTAATTGACCAATAATAAATATTAAGGTTTGGGAATATCTATATAACTGAATGCTTCATGAGCACCGTGCATGAGCAATCAACCATACACCATACTTCATCTTAAAGACAGACCAAAATGAAAAGCTTTTTTGTATCACCACATGCCGTAGCAAATTTAAAAAACTCACAGAAATGTACTTTATTTATTTAATATTTTACACCACAGTTATCTCTTACTTCAGATATGATGAAATGTATCAGTTGTAAAGAATGAATTTCATTATCTCTTTTCAACCATACAAAAAAATTGCAGCAAACATACAACAGTCCATAAAGAAAATATTTTGATTTAGGTTTTAATGGCGTACTTAAGATAATTTCACTAATATTATGGCAAACCAGCTAAATGGGTGAAGCAAACTATCTTTGAGATTCTTGGAAACAAAACAATGACAAGACAGAACAATTTAAAGACAAAACACACCATAAAGATTTTTTTTCTTCTCATTTTGCCTGTTAGCTCTGATAGCACCAGGGCAACAGGAAGCTACATCCAGCCAACCAATGAGTCCACAAAACTTTTCAGAAAAAAAGGAATTTGTCTGCATCCATTCTATTTACAAGCCAGGTGCTTTATTTAGTTGCACAGGTTCCAAATAGAATATAATCAGAATTTCTACTAAATAAAGAGTACCAATGCCAGCATCATTGATCAAAGCAACCTCACATATCTTGTTAATGGATTTTAACTAAGCTGATAATAATAACAGTTTAATACCACAATGAAGAGAATGAAAACTTTTTAGAAGTCAATCCTAACTGTGACAATCAAATCAAATAAGTTTTCCTTTCAAAACAGAATTTGTTTATCAATGTTAACATTCTAATTCAAATCTAACAGAAATGCTTTTGGTTTAATCAGCCTTATCTATCAACAGTAAATCACTAACTTGAAATTACGTGCCGGGGTTGTGGTTTACAAGACTTACCAGAATTTGAAGATCGGTTGTTGAGCTGCCTTGGAGGGTGGGGAGAGGGGTGATGGGCTGAGGGCGGTGGACAAAGTTCAAGTGGATTACGTGAGGAATATACTCCTATGTGATGAGGGGAATTGGGGGGATTGGTAGGAGATGGGGTCGATACTGTAGCAGACACGGAATAATTGTTTGTGTTACTAATGGTACAGTCTATACTTTGATGCTGTTGATGGTGGTGGTGGTGGTGATGATGCTGATACTGGTGTTGGTGTTGATAGGGAGGCGACTGCCACTGGCCGTGGTGGTGGGGGTACATGCCCCGGTGTCTCTGTTGTTGTCCAGGAGGTGGACAAACATTCATATGAGCCATTGTCATTCTGGCGTTCAGATTATCACCCTCTTTACACATGTACATAAAAGTATTAATAAATTGTCACTTGGCAGTGTTAACAACAAAACAACACTGCATAAACCCGAAGAACTGTAACAACGACGGTGTAACCTTAAAGTCCAGTCTACATGACCACCATTCTAATCAAGGTCACATTCACACTAGATCACTAATTCAGCATCCATTGTTTGGTAGTAGATTTAAATCCAAATTAGTTGGAACCAGTGAAATCAAGGATTAATGTGAGTACTTTATGGAGGCCGCATCACAACTTTTTTTATGCGCTGCAAAGGACTCTAAAAACTGCAAAAATGGTTAACTGTCAAGTCCAAGTGAGCAGAGTAGTTTCCAAAATATGGCATATGTTTCCTAATGCTTAAACCAAAGTTTTCATAAACTATAACTAAAGTTCTCATCACAGGTAAAAATTGGTAGTTTTTCTGCTCAGAGTCCCCAACTAACAGTGAAGAGAGAAGTTCTGCTGTAGACTAGCACTAAGCCCAGAGTCTATCTGGAGTAGACAGTAACTTTACCAGGCTTAAAGCTCTCCACATCAGGTTAGAGGGGCCAGCCAAGTTTATGAATGAAATCACAAACCAAGGGGGATTCAGCTGAACCAGCCAGGTCGAGTCCTAGCTAATCAACAGCCCTACAGTATCTCAACAATCAGCATAATTTATGCCAAGCTCCTCCCATGCATCCGCCAAACAAGATTTTTATGAATGAAATCCCAGTAGAGTAGTCTGGGGCTGTAGTGATCACTTAGCTTTAGCATCGCCAGTAAATGTAGAGTGTGACCAGCCAACCGTGACATCACAAACCTAAACCCTAAACCACAGGATGTCTGAAGCACAGATTTCTTACGCTACAAAACTTATCTATCATGTTTCAAGAAAAATTCTCAAACATTAAAAAACAGGTTACGAAACTTCCTGCTAGAAGGCAACCTGCTAATGTTTAAAATGATCAACTGTATATAAAGTGCTGATAGAAAGTAAAACAGTAAACGAGTACTTCGTAAACAAAAACTCAGTGAAGAGTCCATGTATGGTCTCTCATGTAACCTAGATCAGTACAGTAACTATTTTCTTTTACATATTCAAGCCAATACATTGTCTAATTATGTGAGAAAGCTTAATAAATTAAACAGATTTTACCATATAGCTACAATTTGCCATAGTCAAATTAATTGTTTCATCAAAAACTTAACTAGGAACTACTTCAATAAGTGCTGTTTTTTTGTCAGACAGATTAGCATTGTTTCTTATCTTAAAAGTACAATCCTAAGACTTAAGCAAAAGTAAAACTTCCCAGAATTGGACAAAGTATCTGTTTCATTGCCTTTGATGAACAGTGGTCTAAAATTAAGCGAGCCTCTGGGGGGGGGGGGGGGGGGGGGGGGGGGGGGGGGGGGGGGGGGGGG
>JARFOD010082476.1:0-19302 GCA_031763545.1 Mopalia muscosa | reverse complement strand
AAATGAACGGTACTTACCAACAATCGTAGCAAACACAAAGACACCAATCAGGTAGCTGACTATCACAAAGACATACCTGAAATCAGAAAGTGAATTAATCAGTAAAAGTAACCTTGCCCTATGGCAAATCTCCGTGGTAGCCGAATGTTTTTGGTGCTAAATGGGAAAGGCCTTTCCGTGTGCATCAAGTACCATCTGGAATTTCATCGTAGGCTTCAACTCCGGGGCAAAACGGTGCCCTCGCGTTCATATCATGTTACTCACGAGAGCTCTATGCTTCGCTACAATTACGTTTAAAAACAGCTGCTTTGAAATGTGTAATGTGCATCAAAATAAAATAGAACAAATTTCTAATAACATTTTTTTTTTTTTCAATTTAAAAAGACGTGTACTGATCTACACCTGTACGACCCAATTGCATAGTCCAGGTGTATTCACACAGATGTCATTTGCCTGATGACGGCTGGACTATTAACGATAATCAACCGAAAATTGCCGTCTATAAGCCACATTGTTATTTAATTTAATGGTTGAATTCCCTTGTCGTATGTAGTTTATCTCTATAAAATTTGCCATTATCAAATCAAGAGCTATTTAATAACATGGTTGAGCGTTTTAGCCATGCATTATCGAATCGATAAACCCGGCCCAAGAACACTCGCCACAGGGCTAATATAAAACTTTACACTGACGACAAATAGGTAGAATAATAAATTTAAGCGAACATTTATTGATTGATAGTTATTTGCTTGAATAAAAAACGATATGGTACGAAAAATCCACCGTACAAAGAAACAAGAAAATGAAAACACTCCGGACACTAAAACAATATACAGTATAATCATTAAACCGACGGATAACACTTATATATTGTGCTATCCGGACTCGACTTTTTGAACCACTATTGTACAGTAGACCTCTTAAGGTACGCTTAATGTTCTTATTTATTTAGTGTTTTTTTTTCTATGTTTAATAAAGGTACGCTTGATCTATCTTATTTATGTATATTTTTTTGTTGCCCTTTTCCCCTATTTTTCATTAATAAAACCATAATTGCACATGAAAATCATTCGTAGCAACGTATTAAAAGGGGGAAAGAGTGAGGCACAAATAGAAAGAGCACACCATGAAGTAATTAATATCTCGCTTGGAATAGATTCAAAGCAAACTAGTTTTAACATGACGTTATATTCTTCATTTAAACACTGGGCTAAATAAATAAGTTGGAAAGGATTAAGCACAATATACCTCGACAAAACAGAATAAAATTTATTTCAAAGAAAAAATTATTTTTACCTGAGCTATTTCTAGAATTGTTACTTCGTTGCTTTATGACGTACATAGTAGCCGCAGTAAAGGTATTTATCTTTGGGTCAAAGCTGTAATAGTATTCTCGCGAGAGTTTAAATAGCGGACGCTACTAAAACAAATCTCGTACGCTATGCCTGGCCATCGCGGATTCATTTTCGCTAATATTTGGGGCGCAGACCAGCAAATAAAAGATGGGCAAAACAAGATGGCCCGGGTGTAGCTTAGAGCCAATGTCTCGATGTAAGAAGTAGAATCGATTATATTTGAGAAAGTCAAGGCTGGCGACGCCAATTCTTCTAATGAAGCATGTATTCAAACCCCGTATAACTTACCTGTCTACATTTCATTTGAATACATAGCGGACAAAAATCGTGGTTCCAGTAAAGTAAATAACATTTTCGCTGGTTGGTTTTGGCTGTTATCACGATATGAAATTTTGTTAAAAGCGTTTCAGTATCACGATCTGGGAAATCATAGGTAAACATATATAATCTAATATAACCTTTGAAAGATAACCTCGTTCAAGGGTCATTGTCCAGCATCTTCAAGAGATAAGTCGGATTAGGGGATCAGCGCACAAAACCTCTCTTTACTTCCTACCTTGCCCTCAAAAACATATACGAAAAACATGACCATGCCAATCGTTCCACGAGACTCCACGGTTTCTCTCAGATGATAATAAATTCAAAGTGTCTGGGGAGAAAGGTTTTATACATCTTTGAAATTATGGATTGTTCTACCCATTATCCAACTAACAAACAAAACTATGACAGGATGACTAGTTGACAGGATGACTAGTTGACAGGAGGACTAGTTGAGAGGATGACTAGTTGAGAGGATGACTAGTTGAGAGGATGACTAGTTGACATGATGACTAGTTGGCAGGATGACTAGTTAACATGATGACTAGTTGACAAAATTACTAGTTGACAGAATGACTAGTTGACACAATTACTAGTTAACAGGATGACTAGTTGAGAGGATGACTAGTTGAGAGGATGACTAGTTGACAGAATGACTAGTTGGCAGGATGACTAGTTGACAGGATGGCTAGTTGACAGGATGACTAGTTGACAGGATGACTAGTTGACAAGATGACTAGTTGCTAGGATGACTTGTTGATAGAATGTCAAGTTAAGTTGACAGAATAACTAGTTGGCAGGATGACATGCACGCGTTAATTGATAATAGCGCCACTTTTGTTATTTTTTAATAGGCGTGATTTGTGAAAATCCATCTGATCGTCTGTGCACTTTTTGATCGGCTGTTTATGCTACAATAATATAATAAATTATTTTCCACGGTTTTAAGCTAATTGTGGCAAGGGTAAAAAGGTGCAAGCCTGGTCTTTTTGCATTTTGACCATTGCTTTCGGAAACTGTTGTTCAACGACAATTCAATAGGCTAGGGCGTTTCAGCTCTATGGCTTATGTACCTCCTCAAAACCTTGACTTATAATCCTTCAATTTATAATGGACAGTTTGAGACTAAAGAAACACGTAAGATTTGTTTAGTGAGACGCAGGAGACGTTTAAGCAATAAAACAAACTGACAGAATAAGCTTAATCTGTCTGAATGTCATTCCTAACTGCGGATAACAGATTAGGTTTATACAGGATTCTAGACCTTAAATGATATTTGCTTTCTTGATTAATGCAAAGATATAAATATTTGGAATTAAAATTGGTTGGTGTTTGGAATGATTGAATGAATGAATGAATGGACGAATGAATGAATGAATGAATGAATGAATGAATGAATGACTGAACGAATGAATGAATGAATGAATGAATGATTGATGAATGGATGGATGAATGAATGAACAGTTTGTGTCCTGGACGCCACTCACATGATGTTGAATAAGTGTGTAAGTGGTGTCCACTTTAAATATCACGTTAAGTAGGAGTGTTTTACATATCTCCGAAGATAGACCACTTGGCGATACAGGTAAATGTCTCTGCGACAGATTTAATAAGCTCCAAATGTCCGTATCCATCGGCAACATCAAATCTTTCCACTCGGAGTGAGTGAGAGTGGATTAAAGAGAGGTTTTGTCAAATATAGGTCATTGGTGTTTTGGATTGGCTTTGTGGACCGTGATGTGTCGTCTAAGTCAGTTGATTTGAGGCCGCCTAGATTCCACAGCTGTCAAATCAAATCATATTATTTTAAGTCCAGCTCTCCGTGACATCCATTGAATTAGAAACCTTGGAATTAATCCGTACAAAAACTCGATCGAACCTTCCGGAGACGGGGAATAATTTAGAGTGACATAACCGTTTGTTACGATCTGATCTGGTCGCATCAACATTAGCAGCGAATAGATAGGCTCCACCATGAGTGGTCCTTACCATTAGACATAAACGAACGCTACTTTATTTTTGCACTTAATCTTCCAATGTATACAATTGTATCATAGCCTTACTTTGATTGCAACCATTCCGTTTTCTTCATTGAGAATTGGTGGGTTAAATGGGCCCATAAAAAGACCACTCGACGTTCATTTTCACGACAAAATCATTTTTTTTTGTCAGCAGGACACACCACTCGCTTTGGGTCGATTTAAAATGTCTTCCCCATTTAATACCGAATTTTGGTGGGAAATGCCTGGGTCTATCCCGGTTGGAAAATACGCCATCGGTGAGTATTCAACGAACTGAATAGATTGTTTATGGCGAGGTAAGAAACCATACGGATTCACTATTATTTAATATTCAGAGACAGCCCGTATTTCTGATGATCTCGTACGGCTGGACGTAGACAATTCAATAAGATACGCAAGTAAAATAGCGTTAGTGATAGCTTGGCTTGTTTGACTCGTGTATTTTAATTACCATAAGTTTACCCTCGCGAGATTTTCGTGACTGTAATATCTTCACTACGCTCGCCTGTGACAGATGTATAAATATGAATCCTACATATTGTTACACGGAAACATATATATAAGCGCATGCACCCTATTCCCTATACTTAAGCCCAACCGAATTTAAATTTGAAGATGTCAATTCGCCCTTCAAATCCTTCAACTACGCCCAACAATAACACACCATACTGTTCTGAAAGGTCGGCAGTAAAGCCATTGTGACCGGGTTCGGACGAGGTACCCAGAAATTCTGTAGAAGCGACGGAGACTAATATGTCCTATTATACTCAAACAAGGAGGAATCTGCTTGCAACTTTGCAAATGTGCAATGTGAGTCTACATAAAATAGGACACTTTTTTATTTAAAAATAAATACAATTGGTAGTCTCTTTAAAATACTGCATCTATAACTATGGTTCCAATGACTCAATAAATAAGCGGATTTATAATTGAAACAAAATGCTAAAGGAATTGTAATAGCAAATTTTTATATCTGATTTAAGTCAATTTTAAAATATTAAATATTACCCTCATTTGCCGAATGAAGTTAAATTCTGTTTTTACTGCTTTTCTCTTACAGTTTGTCTCTATATTAGCTCTTCATCTCTTTTTCAATTCATGCTGTTATCTTTGGAACTTTTATTGACTATGGCCCATGCCCGATGGCACAGTGAAAAAGATTTATTTAACTTTAATGTATATATATATTTCAACTTTGTCGAATAATTGCAAACCCATTAACATACATTCCACACAGCTTCCATCAGAAGGTGCGTCAGCTGTTATATCTGTTCTAATCCTCAAGATAGTACTTCTCCGAGTTAGCTGTTTAACGGGTGTGTTATCGAGTGTATCCATTAACACAAATGTTTATCTTAATAAACCATCGAGAATAAATAATTACTCTGTTCAATGGGCTCAAAGGTTCACAATCTCGTTATGTTTGATGTAGGTTAAATGGCGGGAAGTAGCCCAGGAGAAAATATGAATCAAATGCAAGACATTTTTTTTTTTGTTTTTTTTATTATGTTTTGGGTTTTTTCTAGTTAAATCCCCCCCCCCCCCCCCTTCCCCCCTTAATTAGCAAAGGCAAACTAATTCTGCATTCTAAGGTACATAGGCTTGGGCTTTACATTTTATGGAAATGCAGCAGAATCGTTTTACCGTTTTGTTGTTGACTAATGCAGTATGGGCTCGTTTTCTACATTTCAAAGCCAAGTCTGGTCTCGCCCTTTGGCTCAGTCAAGCGTGTGATGTATAACCAACTTCAATGTAACCAACTCATAAAGGTCAGAAGATCGCCTGTCACGCAGCGTTCTCATGGCCAAGCGTTTTACTCTTCTTTTCTTTTCGGTTGTTTTCTTTGTTTTTGCTTTGTTACTATTGACGTTACTAAACATCAATCAGATAATAAACAACTAGAACTAAATTCTGAATGTCAAATAAAACTGCCAGAAAAACTGCCAAAGTAAACACGAATTTAATAAATCAGTTAAATGCCATTATTTTACGGACATTACAACGCAAACGCGTCGGTTGAATTTTATGTATCTGTAAAGACGCAAATATACAGTTTTAAGTTTTAAAAATTAAGTGATGGGTATAAATTGAACACAAAAAATGGACGCAAATTTAAATTTATTTGTTAAGTTCTGGTATACAGCATTTGCCAAGGTCAGTCCTATGAATCACACTTATACCAAATTAATTATCAACAATATTTCTTGTCGGCACTCAGCAATAACCATGCCAACGTCAACCGCGCTAACGTTGTTTGACCTGATTTAGTGATAGTAATTCCTTAATGTACTCCCGTATTCTATAGAACTTCGATCCGGGGAGCTTGGGCTATCAAGTCAAGCTGTTTAAATCATTGCGGCTAAAGATTATTATTTCAATGGCCTATTTTCCCAATTGATGTTGATCCGTGAAGATTCTGGAACGCTATGCCCACTAAAGTAATGTTGGTATTTCGGTTGAGTTTATAGCAATATCATTTAGCCTGCTGAAGAGATGGAGGCAAAAGTAAGGCGACCAATTTAATCTGGTTGATGGAAGATTGTATGCTTTATATGGTCCCTTAGTCAAGAGATGGCTAAGAGTGAGGTGATAGCTCCAGCATAACCAGGTCGGTCGTCATAAATAAGATTGTTTTGTTTGGTTGATGTTTATTTTACTTATACGGTGACTTTGTTTTGGCAGAAGTTAGTGGAATAGACGGAAGAAACCTCTTTATAAACATGTGCCGCGATATTTGCAGTGACAACAATCTCAGCTTAGGTCAATGCATCTTCTCTAGCGAATGGTTACTATTCCGAGCTACTCTGCATGTCAACCTTTGGCAGATAATTAACGTAACATGAGAGTTTCAGCTACGCCATCTGGCGGATAAAACGATCAATGTTCTAGTTAACTCTCGCGATCTACAGTTACATTCCCTGCAATTTTCACTAGGCAAGTCTTCTTATAGCACAACATCTGATTGGATGCGTATAAGTTCCTACGCATCCAATCAATTGCTTGGAAACCGAGCTCCATTATACATGAATTATCCGCCAAGGGTTGAAATGCTGAGTAGCTCGGAATAGTAAACCTTGGCAAGAGAAGATGAGGTCAACGGGCCGTTTTGAACTTCAAGGCGGTCAATTGAACGCAGACGAGTAACCACAGTGGTGGAGTGGTCTAGAGTGTACGCTCTAGTGAGTGTATACTTCTGGTCCACATATCCCCTTAACCCTTAGGGTCGCAGGTTCGATTCCCGCGGACCGTAAGTGGGTTGGTGTGCCAGCAAACAGCGGAAGTCGTGGGTTTTCTGGGTTAATTTACTACCCAGTTTTCATCCCACAGAATTGCTGGCCACTGATCTGTAATTGGGATTTAATCCTGATGATCCAACATCTGATAAATAAATTAAAAAAGTAAATAAAAAAATCCCATACAGGCTGTTAATTTGAGCATCTTGTTGATGCCCTGGTGGTCTCGAATCAAATGGACAACAAAAGCCGATCTTACGCGATGTCATCTTATTGTTGGATGCCAGGCTGGCTTAAGGCAGTCCTCAAGGGTATTTCTCCTACATGACAACGGATTGTCCATGGCAGTGTTCCCAGCTTTAATGCGGTATCAACTGGGAGCAGCTTAAAGTAATTTATCCCCGTGAGTACCGGACTCCCATGCGTGACTCATTCATACACCTACTGTCGACACATGGGCTCGAGCTGTGAAGGGAATGTTGAAGTAGAAGTAGAATTAGCAGACCGACACGCTTACCACTAAAACCCCGACAGAGGGCCAGAAGAAGTTCAACAACAACAGCAACCCAACAACCATGAATTATAGATAATGATTATACGAGTTGAATGTCACAGAATCGGTAACAGGGGAACAAAATTAAGATAGTCTCAATATATAATCTGCAATCGTCAATTTTGAAAAATGGCTTTCGATTTTCGTTAATAGATTTTCTAATCATGTTAGAGCCAGTTTATTAACTGACATGATATACTCGCGTATGGTGGACATTTGTGCCATATCATCTTTGAATCTACGCCATTGATTTAAATTTACCCAATATTCACAATAATCGCTTCCGAAACAGTATGTTTCTGAGATTATTGTAAAAAATAAGAGTGAAATGATTTTTGTGACAACTAAAAGAGAATAGTAGTCAATGGTCGAGAGATGTAAGCGATATGGCACGAACAGCTCACCATACATACGTCATAAAGTCCGTTGTCAAATCAGCTCTAATGTGATAATGAACGTTATCCATTCGTTCCGAGCACGCTTATCGACGATTTTGACGATTACCGACTATCTATTCAGATTGTATCTTTCTCCCATTTAATATCGATAGGACAGTTAACAGATATTTCCAAAGTCGTTAAAAAAATGCAACCGGCTATTATTTATTTAAAGTGTTAAACAGAAAATGTTTAGTTTTCATTGGGGTCGTTTTCTGAGGGCTATAATATTTAATTCTGTAATCCGGCCATAGCATTCCAGTAATTAACAAGGAAGCTGATATTTCATCGTAATCTAATTGGTATTTTATATTTTTTTATTTTATATTATTAGTATTTTATCAACTGAATGGCCCATGCGAAGGCAAAATATATAACCTTGTTTTAAATCCTTGGTCAAACTTTGATTGGTGCATGTGTTACTGAAAAGCAGCTTTATTGAGTTTTACCAAATAACCGAGGAACGGTGAAACAGCTTAACGTAATGGCTGATGAGTGTATTGGTTGACACGGTGTCAAATGTACTTTAATATCTTCCGGCTAATGATAGCTGGTCAAAGACATCCGATCCCGTGTTTCAAAGATTGACACAATGTCTATTAAGGACAGTGGTCAAGCGGATGGACTTTGTTACAAATTGGCAAACTCCCTATCAAATAATTATCCTCACGCTCGAGGTTTTGAAACAGCTTTAGATAATAGCTGACCAGTCCGAATTTAAATTACCGCTTTATAGTGGCCGTTTTCTGGACAGAGTATAACTGGTCGAAAATTGACTATAGCTCACGTCGTTAATCCTTTTTTTTATAGGCTTCATCTTATCATAGAATATATTTACTCTATTGAAAATATAACGAGAAGTAACTAGTATGTTTTCAAAAATTCAATCATTTATTCGTTCGTTTATTCGTTCGTTGGATCATTTGTTGGTTCGTCCTCGTTTCCTTGATTTGTTGATTTTTTTGATTGATTGATTTTTTGATTGGTTGATTGATTGATTGCCTGATTGATTGATTGATTGATTGCTTAATTGCTTGCTTGCTTGATTGATTGATTGATTGATTGATTGATTGCTCATCTGACATGCTAGGATCTCGAAGGATATCTACCTACGTCTTACGTCCAGACAAGCAACATGTGTTTAGACAGCTATCTTGTTCTGAGCTCCCAAGCGAAATAATCTCACGGCGCAGACAAGAATAATAGAAATGTCAAACTGGAAAATACGAGGAGATATTAACTTTATATGAAAGAGGTGACCATGACACGCATACATTGACGTGTTGGAACAATTACTTGGGATATTTGGCCGAGACAAAACTTGAAGTGATGAGAACGTTGATCTCGGCTTAACGTCACATAGGCTCACTTGTGCAAATATTCGACAGGAAACCGCAATCATCAAATGGTCGAATGTTGACGATTATTCAGAAATAAAACGTGTGAACACATAATGTCAATATAACAGCTTTGTTTCAGCGATGATTTGGCAATACGGTGATAATACTATTTTCTTCACCATGAGCATGTGTTGGTATATATGCTATATAAATCTGGTTTGCTTCCAATGCGCTGAAACTCAGTGTAAGTCACTAATACCTCACAATATATTTTTTTAAATCAAGGTCTTTCAGAAGTTAGTTTGGGTTGCTAATGAAAGCAATTTCAAGACTAGACAGGGTAAATTTAATCTTTTGAGTTTCCCGGGTGATAAAGGAATCAAGGAAAACTCGTTGATCACATAACGTGACATATAGCCAAATGCGTCTTTTAAGATGCACGTTTGATGTTAGTATTATGAAAAATTTACCCTATCCGGATGTGCAATAAATTGCGCGAAATCTCTTTGAAGACATGACGTGACATACATCTAACCTTTAAGTAGTTTCCCGTTTGAAACATATTTTTTGTTTCGAGTTTGATGTTAAAACCTTGAAATGGTAGCCCGTACCTGGATGTTTATTTATTCATCGGATGTTAGATCAACATGATTAAATCCCAATTACAATTACAAGTCGGTTCCAATGCTTCAATTTCAAATCCGGGAACGTTTTCATGCAATGACTTAACAGTAATTATTAAATTATTAACCGATTATAAGATACGAAGACTTATCCCATACAAAAAACTCATAGTTTATCTTTTCCTTTCTTTAAAGGGATCACAAAATTATTATATTTCAAAGGATATAACACACAGAATTCTCTACCCACCATGTTCTTATGGGCGACTGACCAGTAAACTGCTGAAATGCCAAAGAATTCTGTAACTAACCACTGTCAGCTTTCTAAGGTGGTAAAATGACACTTGCCCAACAAAAATTGAGTTTGTACGGTTGGTTGATACGTTAATTAACGTTAGCCCCTTGATATGACTATAGAGGCCCAATGGGCGAAGGAAATTGGTAACAAGACAATATAGGACAATCGAAAGACAGGACAAAAAACTCACGACAATCACAAGACGCACAAAGCCACAGTAGAGTTACTTTTTTGTTGCCCCTATTGTTTTAGAGAGCGGGGTGTTAGGAGAGAGCTTCATGTTGTCCTTGACCTCTATGTGCTAAGGGGATAGATGAAGCCGATCTGTTACTGGTGTATTTGTAATATGCACTGACTGCCCCGATTTGTCCTGTCTTGTCTTTTTTTGTATTTCAGTGGTGTCAAGGATGGATTCCTCCCCCCATTAGGTAAGTACTCCGTCATATGAAGAATAAAACGCACCCATATATATAAGAAAAAAACTTTGAGGGAACTACAAAAATGGGGTTTCAGATCTAGACATTAAAACTCGGTTAGTAATGATTTATGCGCCCTCTGGTCAAAACACTGACTCGCAGTAAAGTGTCGAAAGAAAAGAGGTTGGTTGTTATTGAGACTTTCTTTGTTTTTTTATTTTTTATTTGCTTTAAATACAAAACCTATGACAATAGGTTATTTATAGCTGAAAATATATATGTGGATTTTGACTGATTTAAAAATTCATCTCTTTCCAATCTTTTCATGGAGATTTAGACACAGCCTCATTCCAAAGCTATATGCAATATTCACCTTGTACAATTTCCAATACCCAAATACCCATCTTTCTTCCAATATCACAATATGCCCCAAATTGGGTTGCTTTTTCATCATATATTTTTTCAAAGCGTAAACATTGCCAACTTATTACATAGAGGGATTTCTTAGTGGTTCTTGACTTATGGGCAAACTGTGATATAATATTGCCTGACTTGGGTAACAGCTGTCTTACGGCAGTAAACTTGATCGCCGCTATATTTTCTATGGTGGTCAGTAACCGCCACTTGATCACAGGTAATTCGAAATTAGCCAACAGGTAATTCGAAATTAGCAAACAGGCCATTCGAAATTAGCTAAGCAAAATATATAACCTTGTTCTTAATCCTTGGTTCAAATCTTGATTGGTGCATCTGTCACTGAAAATCAGCTCTATTGAATTTGACCCGTTAACTGAAGAACGGTGAAACAGCTTAACGTAATGGCTGGTTGTCAATTGTACTTTAATATCACCAGGCTAATGATAGCTGGTCAAAAGCTTTGGATCTAGTGTTTCAAAGATTGACACAATGTCTATTAAGGACAGTGGTGAAGCGGGTGGACTTTGTTACAAATTGGCAAACTCCCTATCCTTACGCTCAAAGCTTGAAACAGCTTTAGATAATAGCTGACCGGTCCGAATTTAAAATACCTTCTATGTGTTTTATAATGTCCGTTTTCTGGACAGAGGATAACTGGTCGAAAACTGATTTTAGCTAACGTCATTAATCCTTTTTTCTAGGCGTCATCTTATTATAGAATATGTGTATTTAATTGAACAAATTCCGCAAAATAGGTTGTATTTTAGCAATCAGGCCTCCAGAAAAAAATCTTATTTCATTTTCGAGAAACATCGGACAAGTCTTAAAAATCTTAAATGGAATAAGATTTTTCCGAAAGCTTGATTGCTAAAATCTACAAGTTATTTTTTTTCGTTGTTTTGCAACGTATGCCATAAACCATCAAATAAAATAGGAGCAAAACAAGATGTCCCGGGTGTATCTTTGAGTCTATGTCTCAGCGTAAGAAATAGAATCGGTGGTAATAGAGTAGCATGCATGGCGCTTTGTCCAACTTAACCTGAAGGCTTCTACATTCGCATACAAAATATGTTAAGGTTCGAGTTTTAGTGTTTTGTAATTTGGTTATCAATGCATCGTGTCTACCTCGACCGCTCATCATAAAGCTTCAACAACAGTCCAGATATTACAAAAGAACGTGAATGCGAAGCCGTTATGGTGTAAAGTCAATGTTGTTCGTGTAATAGCACGCGAAAAGAGAATTGTCTATAGGAGACGAAAATTAGCAACATCTTTGTGAATGAAACGAAAACAAGTTCCAAGGCCGATGATGCAATAGTTTCAGTCACAAAAGGCCCTGAAGGAATTAAATTCTCTATGAAGTTATAAACGTTATAATTTTATAAAGTGTTTGAAACCGCACTTGGGTTTCAATGTGTTAAATAAGATGAATACGTAATGTGCGTGTTCAGAAATGAGACTGAGAGCTCGAATAAGCTAAATAACAAACAATTACATCCAAATTAGATAGCGGATCTCTCATCCCTTATAAGACATAGTCCAAAAACTAAATTAAACAGAATTTAAAGACCAGTGAATTCATTTCCGTCTGACACACCAAGGCATGACGAACACAATAGACTTGCACACTCCAATTCTTTTTCATCGACAAAGCACCGATAAACTAAATTAGCTCTACCGATAAATAAATAACTTCCAATTTCCTTTAAACATTCACTCAAAGCTGTCCATGCAAATCACTCGGAAGCAAAAACAAACTTTTGCAGAGTGGGGAGATCATTCAAACGGAAAAAAACTGTAGACTGGTGATATTCAAATGCTTGCAAATAAAGCAGCTGTTTCATGCTAGAATTAATTTCTGCTAACAAAAACCGTTCAATTCTATTGATATTGTATCGAAAACATTTGCCATGAGCTATTTGTAAAGCTTCGATCGTTTTGGTTTCTAAAACTGGATAAAAAAAAATAAATTTTAAGGCATATTTGATTTTATCAATAAATTGAGAAAAATCTAACGAACACTGTGTTTGCGTTTGAATGAGAGTTAATTTCCTCTAAATCGTGTATGATACGTATTTATTTTGGAGACAATGAACAACCATCGCCGACAATCTCGTGTCAATTGTTGTCTCTACTAGATTTATGTATGTGGGATTATTTGTAGATTTTATAACATTTTCCTTTTGTTAACACGGCCAGAAGACATGCATAACAAATGGTACAAAAATGGTGAGCTGTCAGAATCATTTTATTTTTATTGCAGAGATCTACAGTTTTGCACCGTGGTCCAAATTTCGAGTCCGGCTATCGACTATCAGAGAATTTGAGTGAGTCACGTGGCTCTGGCGATGGCGGGCGTAGTTTTTACGACTACAAATACGTTGTTGAAGACTCAGACGTGACGGGTTGTATCAAATGAATGAAACACAAACTGCTGAGCTACAGGTATTTTTGAGCTACAAAGCTCGTATGTAAATGAAAATATGGAATAACTCAGGAGCTTGTGGTTTATACCCAAGTAATAGTTACGAAAATTGCATAAAATAACACGTCACTTATTTTTACCGACAACAAGAATGAATGACTAAAGAGCTAAGAGCTAACACGGAACCGACCAGTTTGTGATGGCTTTATTTCGTGTCCTGTAATTGCCATGCCTTGTCTTCATATACGCGATGCCATGGGGCTGGAACGCCGTCAAATGGGTTACATATAACCAGAAGTCTATCAAGTAGAAGTATGAAACCAGCCATTACCCTGTCCCAACGGCGTTGTGACTTTTCGTGGACTTTCATAGTGCCATATGACTCATTGCGCAAGAAATGGTCGATTTCGTTACTTTCGCGCAGTTTGAATTTCAGAATCGACTGATGCATTATGGGTAAAATATAACGTTTGGAAAGCAGTAAAAACAGCGTTAACATGATATACCCATGATTCCACACTCAATTCATGTCCTTAGATATTTCTCTATGTCCCGCTTTATCATCAATCAGCGCTGGATTGGTCACAATGCCGTTGAGACTGGATAATGGCTGGTTTCATACTTCTACTTGATAGACTTCTGGTTATACTCAATATTAAAACCGTAGACATGTAAAATGTTGTGTATGATGATTGTGCACTGCTAACATTGGTGCCATAGATAACTTGCTCTTGAAGGAGATTGCTTACCATTTTAAATAAAATTGTAGAGTTTGAACATTTAAGTAAAAACATGCATGGAATCATGCGAACTAAAACAACATTCTAATTTACATCAGATCTCAAAAACAGCCCTCTGTTTTGTTGATGCTATATTGAGATCTAACGCTATCACCTTATTTACAATGTTCAAATGGGTCAAGCTCATTAGGAGTCATGAAAGGTTACAATTTCAGTTGTCCAATAAAAACACAGATTACATGGGGCTATGGTAAACACCAAATCAGCCAAAGTCGTCTGGTTTTCTTCTGTGTTGATGTTGTAAATAGGGAAAAATGCAACTGCAATCAAACTTTGGTTCGTTGGCAGAAATCTTTGCCTTTTACAAATCAAATTTGAGAAGCAGCTCTGTGATTGGTCAATTAAAGAAACCAATCAATATTGTATGTAAGGTGATTGCGTTAAATCTAAATATAGCGACAAACAAATCATGGGGAGCATTTTTTAGATAAAATTTTAGATTGACTAAAACAATGACATTTACTCACCAATGTTATCATTACGCAAGTTTCTTACCCAACAAAGAATGTGTCCTTTCAGTATTATAATTTGTAGTTCAAGTTCAGCTTGGGTCTAAAAGCACTTTATGAAATAAGTTTTGGCTTGTTATATAAAAGAAGCCCCGTGTAAAAAGTCTGCATACATGTACATTTGTCCTTGATAATAATATTAAGATTTTGTCCAAAAAACACTTTAACTACTAGTGTTCATAAAATCATATAATGTTCAGTTCCTATAGAACATAAGATATGATTTAAGTGCTGAAGGAATGGGTAACAATGAAACTTTCTCCTTCAAATAAAATTTCAAGGTGTCTTGTGAATTTTCTTTATGTGGTACTTTGGACATGTCTGAAGTAGACGGAGTGTCGCCTTCACAGTCCCTGAGTTTATATGTCCGTGGAGGAAGAATCGGCGGGCTGTAAGCTTCAGGTGATGGTTTCCCAATACTTTCATCAGAATGATCGCTAATTGTGCAGATTCCTGATGTTTCGGACGTATCTGCACTTGTACTAGAAGAGCAGCGCATCTTACGTGGAGGACTCTGGTGTATGCCCGCAGCATTTCTATGCAGCATTTCTAGAATGTCAAAATTAATCTGTTCATTATCGGAGTCCTCAGACGAGGAATCTTGACCAGAGTCTGTGTCACGGCGCCTTGATCGTCGACTTAACCTGTCTTTATCAGCCTGGCGACCATTGCCATTGGTTGCCATGGCAACACACTCCATTTCACAATCTTCGGCAATATCTTCAGATTCAGAAATCTCTTCATCTTCCTCAATTTTCTCCACCATGCCAGATTGACTGGATTTCCGTTTGGACGTTATCCCTGATACTGAATGAGAGCTATCTATTGTACATCTCGGGGGCATCTCATCAATTTGATCGTCAATGTCATCATCTTCCACATCAGATCCACAATCAGAGTGTTCATCGTTGCTAGGACAGCACGATTCATGAACAACCATTCTCCTCGTGTCCTCATCACTAACATCGAACCGACCCAGTATTACCATCCCCATACTCATGGGTAATACATTAACGGGTTTCTGACGGCCTCGCTTAGGTTTGGGTTTTTTGACACGCTTGTGATGTATGGTGGGATGCTCTGCCTGCACAGCAGCCTTAAGAATCTGCCGGACAGTGATCCTACAAATATCCTGAAGTGATGGTAAATCAACCTCAGCTGCAAAATAATGAAACAAAAAATTAGATCCGATCATCAATTTCTGTCATGTCAAATAGCCAAGTTATTTGTATCATTTGTTTGCTGATATTTTCACATTTTATTGATGGTGCAACTTTTTAGCACAGGTTTTGACATACCATTTTTACTGTCTTACACAGTTTACAGTGAAAAACTCCCACGATTGCCAGGGCCACCCCATGTCACTCCCTCACATGCCTGATGTTGACAAGAGGATTTGATTAATTGCTAGTTTTGGGGTTTTTTTTATGCCATGTATAAGGGTTTACTTTGTATGATGGCGGTGTATTCCACCAATAATGGACAATAGCACAACTTTAAAATGTAAAGTGTTTGGATGCTGTTTGTAAGATAAATTTTCCCTGTATAAGTAAAGACAGCATTGCTACTGTACTCTACAAACAAACTGCCAACAGCCGGAGGGTGCTCTAGGAAACACGACCCTGTGAGCTTACAGCATCAAAAAAGGATCAGTGGCCTGATACACTAACCACGGCCCTGAATGTGCATAATACAGACGCTTACGGGAAATTACTTTGCTAGCAAGTAAGAATTCTAATCCTTTAAGAGTTGAGAAGTCATATTCAGATTGACTTACGAAGGTCTACAACATCTAACCCAGTTTCCTGTGTTGGCATAACAAGGGAGGCAAATGAGACGGGCAACACGTTCTTGGATTCCCAAGATGTCTCACTAATTCTGACAATCTGTAACAGCTGAAACAAAACCAAGTTATGTTTCATACTTCATAAGATAATGAAAACGAGGCAAAGTCGGATCAAAACAAGTTAAAGAGAATGTTCGGTCTTCACCTCTTAAAAAATAAAACATAATACTGCACTTTATTTTTCAGTATCACTTTGCAAACATTCATCTTTCAAAAAGTAAAGAGTAGTTTCATGAAGGTCCTGAGCATTATAAAGATTTTGGTGCCCCTTTGTATGTGTTATTACAAATAGATGAACAAAAATAAACCGTTTAAATTAAGTTTTGATAGACAAAATGAAACAAAAAATAGGAAAATGGTAAAAAAATAGGATTGTTTGATTGATTGGGGTTTAACGTCATACTCAAGGCTATTTCACTTATATGACGACGTGCCAGCCCAATGGGTGAAGGAAACCACCCTCGACACCACTGGCACCAAACAAAGACAGGACGGGACAAATACAGTACAACAACAGGACGTAATACAGACGCCACAAACAGATCGGCTTCCTGTTCCACTTTAAGCTCTGAGAGCACCAGGGCAACATGAAGCTCCCTCCAACCGCCCGGCATACGCAGTAATGAAATAGAGAAAGCCAGTTGTACAGAACAATTTAAATATTTGCTCATCCAGAGGCACCCTGTGTATGAAATAACATGGACGATAATAATAGTTTTAGCTTGACAGTTAAACATGATTTTAATCGATATTTAATGTAAATTAACACCAGTTGTAATATGACACTGTCCCCAAGGAAATAAATATTTATGCAGGCAAAAAGGACAATATAAATGGAAGCGTCGCTTCAGATCCAGTATCAATTGTAAAATTGTGTTTGAATGAACTTTGTCTTCACCTCGGCCATTCAACTCTCTGTTTGGAAAGCTTTCGGTCAGCGTAACTCGAGATCTTCCTGGTACTAAGGTCTGTACAGGGTTCACAAAGACAGGACCAAACTTGACAATTACGGGGTATTGTAGGCATGACCTCTCAAGGAAGGTACAAAGGTCACTGGGTGAATATCTTTTTCACTTCACCTGTTGAGTTCGCTTTGGCGAACTTCAGTAAAGTTCTAGAATAATATTTCGTTTTCCAAAGATAGTTTCTGTTTTTCCAATCGATAGCTAGTAATTTTAGTCATATGTTTATTCCACTAACTACCGGGTCCTATAAATAAACACAATCATAGTCCATATGCAGCCAGCGAGTTCCAGTACACAACCATGAGAAAGAAAGTGACGCTTTTTAGTCCATGGCTGAGCTCAGCCATGGACTAAAAAGCCTCACTTTCTTTCTCAGTAAAGACAAATGAATAGAGGCGGTAAAAAGCCACATTAATCGCACTGCAAAATATGATGTGTTCAGAGACGTCAAGAAAGAAACGTTCCGCCATGATATGACGCTAGTATGTCATACTGTGAACCCGGGATTGCCTTCTCCCAGAATCCTAGAGAGCAATTCAATGGGCTAATGCGTGGCCATTTTTAACAGGCTTTGGGGGTAAATAGCTCGCGTATGGATTTGCGTAGGCTTACGGCTATAAACTCATAGATAAATTTTTACCATATTTTGGTCAATGTTTTAGTGTAACAGTGGTCAAAACAAGTTTTAAAATAACTAAAAAGACAAAGTAATTAATTTAAGTTTCAAAACAAGCGAACTTGTAATAATTTATCAACTGATTGACCTAACACAGTGTATAGAGCTTATTTTTTCGTATCGGTTAAAAGTTCGGCCCATCTCGACCCATGGGGGAGGCTGGAAATTCATCTGTCACTATCGCCGGCCTCTCGCAACATATGTTTGTCTTATTTTCTTTTTTGATCACCATGTACACTCTAATCTAACTCCTACTTCCTTTTCTGCAGTTTAAATAATGTTTTATTTGTACTTCTCACCCGACTTGACAGTTTTAAGTGTCTCCCTTTGCAAATATTATATTGAAAACCACCAGTAAAGAAATATTGCAAGTAGGTAAATACAAGTTATTTTGCTTAATGTATCTTAAATCAAAGAAAAATTAGAGATATGTTTTGAGAGGCCGGTTATAGCGATACCGACCGCCACCAAGGTTTTAAGTAGGCGGGCTCCAGGAATAAGACGCAGAAATTAACCCTATACATTGTGCTACCGCTACCCTGTCGCGTCACTGCCATGGTTGGAGGAACCAGTGATGACAATTGTACTTTCTCGGCCGAATTCCATAATGACCAGGACCAGTGGGTAAATATTCCAGAGAGTATATAGTAAAGCTGTACATAGGTTATGTATTTATATGATTCTTTTGTTGATTGATTGGTTGTAAATAGGTAAAAGTTCATTTTGGTATTTCTGTTTTAAAGGAGATCCGCAGTACTTCAGCCTTACTTTTCTGTTACGGGTACTTTAATACTCATAGAGTCAGATATGCATACTTTTAAGAAATAGAATTCTTCCTAAAACTGTCATTTTATCGTTTAAAATGACTTAAATTTACATCACTGGAAGTGAATGACCTCCGACCTGTGACGTCACGCCGTGAACACATATCTTCAAGTCAGTAGGCCACAGCCGCCATTTGCAATATTCTATAGCTTTCAATATACTACTACAACGAAACAATATCCTATTTTTCTGATTAATTGTTCATCATGCCACGCAGATGTGTTGCTGGAGGTTGCAGTAACACA
>JARFOD010082465.1:0-19303 GCA_031763545.1 Mopalia muscosa | reverse complement strand
TCAATCAATCAATCAATCAATCAATCAATCAATCAATCAATCAATCAATCAATCAATCAATCAATCAATCAATCGATCCAATCCAATCCAATCTATCTACATTAAACTTAGCTTATAACATATTTGTTTCCTTTTAGTTATTTACTTTGTGTTGCAGATATATAAATCCTGAAGAATTTGACAAAATGCGATATTTTAAATTTTTTCTTCTGTTAAAGTTGTTCAAATCATTCTATTTCCATTTAGGATATTTCTCAGTTGTTTTTGTAACTGTTTTAATCTTCTTTCAGATTGGCCTCCATATTTTTAATTTTTCAGAATTCAAATCTCTTTTCTTCTCTAAAAGTTGTTCAAATTCTGTAGCGTATTGGATATTTTTCAGGTATTTTTGTAACTGTTATATTCTTCTTTCAGATTGGCCTCTCACATGTGCGGCTATAAGTGTTTTCAGATAGAGCTATGTCGTGGTTATGATTACGCTGCCTTTCACGAGGATCTCAAGAAACTCTACGACATGGCTGGCGCTCAGGATCAACACACAGTCTTTTTGTTCACCGACACACAGGTAGCTGAAAATCAGTCTAACATAAATTAAAACTAAATAATGTGTTAATTATTAATATTAAAGTAAGTAAGAGTGCTAATGGATATGTTATTTACTACTGGAGATTTGATGCCTGACTTCGTGGTTGCGGGTTCTATACTGTATAGGGCTCTGTCTACACGATTTTCTAGACTATGTTGTTGTAGCTCTGTGAGTGTTCCCCCAAGACCTGAAACCACTACTGGTTATAACAGCAGTCAGTGGGAAAGTTGCTATTTAACTACTCAAATTTATATGTGAATAGTTCTCTCACCAAACATATGTATTGTCAATGACCGAAATGTACATAAATAAAGTTTATACAAAGTTACACCTGGAGGTAATAACCATTTTGGGAAATGATGCCATAAAAATATTGGCAATAATATCATTTTTGGGGGAAAACTGCCATTAACAGAAGTTTGTAAAAACATTGCCTTGGAAATACTGCTAATTACCACCATTTCTGGAAATGTTGCTATCAAAATACTGGAATAACATCCATGATTGATTATTTACATTCATTATTTTGAATATTTCTACAGATTGTTGTTGAGGAATTCTTGGAGGACATTAATAACATCCTAAACTCTGGGGAGGTGCCCAATCTTTTTGAGCCTGATGAATACGAGAGACTTGTCATTGCTTGTCGTCCTGGAGCTAAGGAAGCTGGTATCCCAGAAGGCAACAGGGATGCCATCTTTGATTTCTGTATCAACAGAGTCAGGTGAGAAAACAACTACTGCAAGTTATTCTAATCCAGTTTTAATCCTTTAGCAAAAAAGTTGTTCTCAATTTGTAAAAAATATCAAGTTTGCTGTCCTTATTTATTTATCTGTCTATTTTTAGATCATTCTTGCCACTGACAATAAGGCAATGTTTGCCCTCTATTTATGAATTCTGTTTGAAAGGCTGTCCTTTGAGCATGGCATGTAAGCTTTGTCCAGAACATTGAATAATTAATTGATTTCTTTCATTCCAGAAATAACTTGCATATTGTGTTATGCATGAGTCCTGTAGGAAGCGCCTTCCGTTCTCGGTGCCGGATGTTCCCGTCTATTGTCAACTGCTGTACCATTGATTGGTTCACCGAGTGGCCAAGAGAAGCTCTCCTCGGGGTATCCAAATCCTTCTTTGAGAGCGTTGACCTTGGAGAGGATGAACTCAAGGTCAGTTTCTATAATTTTTAGCAATTCTGTGGCTCTGTTCTTACCTGTTTCCTTTTGGTTTTCTGCCATGTAAAGCAAAACAGAGCAAGTAGATGACAACCCATTATAATATAATATAAGTGAAATACTCTTAATTATAACATTTAACCCCAATCAAAGAATCAATGTGCACTAACATTTAGTCACATGAGTGGGGTAGACTGGCACATAAACCCAACAAACAAGCTAACCGGATATTTCTTTACATGTTACAGCTGAAGATATCAGAAATGTGTGTGGAAATTCACACAAGTGTGAGTTCTATGGCGGAAAGGTTTTATTCCGAGCTAAAGAGACGATATTACACTACACCTACAAGTTACCTGGAGCTCATTAACCTATACCTCAGCATGCTTAGCGAGAAGACCAAGTAAGAGTCACAGTCATTTCCTTATTTATCAGTTGATTTCACTGTTGTTTGCATTGTTGTTCAAGGAGCCCTGCTAATATATATGATTGGACCGCACATATAACACGATGTGGCTCCGGCATTCGTGGCATCTTTTTTTTAAGGTTCCATCATGGTTTTCCACCATAACAGCAAGGAACAGTGTGAAGTTGACCATCTATTGTCATATAAGTAAAACACCCTTGAGTATGACAATTATCTCCATTCAAACAAACAAACAATTACATATATGTTAGACAGATACATGAATAAAAAGTCTTTTCAACATAGCAAAATGTTGCCAACAGTTTTGAAAATATTAAATGTAAACAAAGAAAGTACACATTTTTGAGTCAGACTTCTAAAAAATATGAAGTTGAAGTAAAATCGTTTCAAGAAATTGTTCAATAAATGTTATTTGTAGATAAAGTTCACCCAATAAAATGTTTTGAATTTCTGACTTTAAAACTTGACATAGGTGAAGGTTTAACCCTTCAGAATATATCATATCATAAAACTCCATACCAATGCTGTCATATGAGTGAAACAAACAGAAGTACAATGTGAAAGATAAATCAAACACTTTAACAAAGAAATATTTACGTATCGAAGAAATATTAAAAAACAATACCCATTTTTTCTCAGAGCCTTGAAGAGTGCCCGTGACCGCGTGAAGAATGGCTTGATCAAACTGCTCGAGACGAATGACCTTGTTGATAACATGAAGGTCGAGTTGGTTGGTTTGGAGCCCGTTCTCAAACAGAAATCTGAGGACACAAACGCATTGATGGAACAGCTGGTCGTGGATCAGGAAAAGGCCGATGCTGTAAGCTATAATATTACATACAATAATTTGTGATTATACCAGAAACACCCTTGTCAATTATTTTAAGGGTTCCAAGAATAGCTTATACTTGTTTCTTGTCATTGATGACACTGAGAGTGGTTTCCTTCACCCATTGGACAAGAACAATCAAAGAATATTCTATAGTGGAGCCAAAAACCACATTATTAAAAATTAATCCAGTAAAGTGTTGTTACTTGAGGACAAAGGTGAACTCTTCAGTCACGGGTGTTATAATTCATTCTTAAATGAACTGGTATCTTGTTATATTATTTTACCACAAACCCTGTGTGTTGGATGGCCAGCCAGTCACATGAGTAAAGTAATCTTGTATAAAGCCATTCCTGAACTGAACATGCTTCGATTTACAAGTGAAATACCCTTGAGTACGACATTAAACACCAATCAAACAAACAAACAAATGTATGAAGCCAACACTGTGTTTTATCTACACCAAGCTACACATACAGGCTGTAAGCCAATTGTTCAGCAGGAATTGAAAATATAGTGGTTTCTATTTAATTCTCTCAAGAGCAAACCTTTTTTTTTGTATTTAAGGTGCGGAAAGTTGTCCTCGAGGATGAAGCTGTGGCGAAGGTAAAAGCCGAGGAGACCCAGGCGATTGCTGATGATGCCCAGCGCGATCTAGACGAGGCCCTCCCTGCTTTAGAGGGAGCTATCAAGGTATTTATTTTCATACTTTAGCACTGGAGGAAAGTTTACTTTCCGATTTTATGGAAATGCTTCACATATTGAGTATGCTAGTGGGTAATTATCGTTGGAATACACTGCCGTCATATAAGTGAAATATCTCTAAGCATGGTGTATTGGGAATTTCCGCTCCGGTTTAACTGGTCTTAGAGACAATGTTTGTTAGTTTACATAGCATTACATACCATCATTTGACATTTTCCCACAGGGCACAAATGCTGAATTACCTTGTCTACCCAGAGTATTTTGTACCCAAAATGTATGTTGAACACAACACTAAAACATTAAAATACATGTACACACAGAAATTAAAATTAAATGCTATGCTGTTATACAAAAATACGCATAATGGTAAAAATACTTTTCTTACACATAAATGTCTTCCAGGGTAGGCAGGTCTTCTGATGTCCTGTCGTAAAGTCACCTCCTTCAGGCTACATATTGTTATATAAGTTCCCATGATTAAGACATTAAACAACCAAACCATGGGCTTAAAACTCTGTCTACAGCTTGTCAGATGATATCATGTAACAATCAATTTTTGTAATGTCAGGATGTCCATTCTTCGGGAGCCAATGTTATTTTACCGGCCTGTGGAAAATAAACAAGTCAAATCATGTAGTTCCACTTAAGAGTTTAACATTATACACAAGTAGTGTTATTCAGAAAAACGTGAGGCCTCCTGATGATGCGAAATAAATGCTGAAGTATTGAGTCAAAATGAAGATATCGTTTTTTGGAATAATACTATTATTGTATAAATAAGTAAGCAAAACAACATTTTAACTTTTGTTTCTTTGTTTTTCAGGCTTTGGATTCTCTCGATAAGAATGACATTTCTGAAATCCGTGTGTTCAGTAAACCCCCTGAACTCGTGCAAACTGTCTTGGAGGCTGTGTGCCTCTTACTGGGAGCAAAGTAAGTGCATTCAATTTTTTCTTGTTTATTTACAAACCAATGGAGGTGCTAAGGAACATTTGCATCCAAATGTATGGCTTAGAACACCACTCAAATCTAATAAATATATCTTAGAAAAGGAGTCTGTAATTTTTCGTATGATGACAGAACTAAATTCTGATTACTGAAGTCTGAATCCACTAAACATTGGCTTGCTGTTGAAGTGTTTATAACTTTTTTATTCATTTTTTGTTTTTTTTAATTCATCTTGACTGCATTTACATATTGTAACTTTCTTAAAGAGGTCCTCTGGCTAAGGGCAGTTTGTTTTGAAGAAAAGCAATGCTGTCTTTACTTAGCACTGGAGCAACATCAACTTTCCAACATTATGGAAACATATTGTCGTCTTATAAGATAAATACCCTTAGGCATGGCATAAAGCACCAATCAATCAATCTTTGAGTGTTATTCAAAGCTGTTTATTTACTATTTTCTCAAAAGGACTGATTGGGCAGCAGCCAAACAAGTTTTGGGTGATGGAGGTTTCTTGAAACGGTTGTATGAATACGATAAGGATAACATCCCTGAATCTATCCTGAAGAAACTGAAGAAATATATCGACAATCCTAAATTTGTCCCGGAACAAATTGAAAAAGTATCCAAGGTATGTTGTTCTTTGTTGTTGGTTTGGGTGTAAATCTGTTACAGTTCAAGTGGAAGCTTTACCAGAATTTCACAATCTGGCGAATTTACTGACCAAGGCCGTTTTTGTAAGTGGTTGGGCGCATCCTGCTGCTCTCAGAACTCAATGTCAACTGTTCTGTGTCACAGAGGAATAAGGAAACCCAAATGTTTAATTTTTTAAAATGTTTGTTTTTTTTCGAATCCACCAAGTTGAGTTATTGATGTTTCGACTAGAAAACACCTTGTATAGAGACCCCTTAACTTTAATGATGAAATTAGACACAATTTCCAAAACTAGGAAATAGCTGCTCTGTGTGGCCCATAGACCTATTATTTATTATAGCCAATAATAAATGTATGTTTCTATCACTTTGCCAGATTTTACATAGAAAACTGATCATTTCACGAAATTAATGAGAATTTAAATTTATTCGATTTAAAGAGGAAAATGTAGATCTCATAAGGGCCTCATGTTTAAAAAAAAAATTTTTTAAACAATTTCTTAAGGTTGGAAAGATCAATCTGATATAGTTCTTAATAATGTTTCATACATTATTTTTTTATTTAATTGACAAGCTTCTCAAGCCAATGATTCTCTTATGTATCATGATGTTATTATCATGGATGTTGTTGTTGACAGGCATGTAAGTCAATGTGCATGTGGGTAAGAGCTATGGATGTCTACGCCCGTGTCTTCAGAACAGTCGAGCCGAAGAAAAAACGGTAAAATATACACCTATAATTCAATTTCCCTTTTATTTATAGAAGTAAACCTTGGTGAAAGATGTGACTAATTTTCTCACCCTTTTTTACAGCACACATTTTCACCCAGAATCAGCCGGCGATAAAATACACGTATATAGAAAGTTATTCATTTTATATTAAATTTTCTAAATGTGTTTTTTCAGCTTGGCAGGTGCCCAAGAAGAGTTAGATGTTGTGATGAAAGCCTTGAAAGAAAAACAACAAAAATTGGCTGCGGTTGAGGCTGAGATTGCGGAACTACAGAAAACTTATGACAACAGTGTGTCTGAAAAGCAGAAACTTGAACGTAATATCTCAACGACTGCTGCTCGATTGAAGCGAGCCTCCAAACTGACGACTGCCCTGGGAGACGAACAAGTGAGGTGGAGTGAAAGTGTAGAGGTAAGAGATCAAAATTGATTTCATTATTTATTTATGTTCTTAGGATTTGCTTCATTTAATTCGTTTATTTTTCAATTTGAACAATAAAAATCTTGTGGAACTTTTTTTTTTTCTTTTTCAATTTTACTTAAAATTTTGTTAAACTTTCTTAAGGAGGGAGTCTCCTGTAGCTGAGAGTTTCCTCTCAGAGCTAAGTGGCAACCTGAAACGGATCTGTTTGTGATGTCTTTGGGATAAACATACATATAAGTGAAATACCCTTGAGTACGACGTTAAACCCCAATCAAAAAACAAACAAATCATTGTTTTTAAGTAATCAGCAATCCTGTGCTAATGTGAGTCATTGTAGAATGGAATCAAAACTATTCTATACATTTTTTTTTTCTCAGAATTTCAACATTCAGATTGGAAACGTTGTTGGGGACGTGTTTGTTTCTGCTGCTTGTGTCGCTTATTTCGGCGCATTCTCCAGCGTTTATCGTAACCAGCTCGTGGTGAATTGGGTGCAGAGGTGTGAGGAGTTAGGCATCCCAGTCACCAAGGGAATGACACTGGTCAACGTTTTAGCGGATCCATTTGAGATTCGGCAATGGAACACAGACGGCCTTCCCAGAGATCAAGTCTCAACAGAAAATGCTGTACTGGTCACCAGAGGGCGTCGCTGGCCGCTTATGATTGACCCTCAAGATCAGGTAAAAACACTGGCGTCAAAAGAATACATACTTCTCAGCTTTACTCTGCCATCTATCTTACCCTTCATCAAATATTTGTAACCAAAGACAGTTTGCCAGCGACTTTTAGTTTTCTTATTTCAGTTCTTGATGAATTCCTACCACACATCACATACACAAGAAGTTTCTATGGCCATTTTGGTTACACAAATTGTATAGGCGCCCAAATTATTGAAAACCCAAATTTATGTCAATATAATATTATTTTCAATATATTTGAAAGAAGGTAGAGAACCCTGATTATGGTCTGATGAATTTGGGGATATTATTATTATTTTGGAATAACACTTTCTTAGTTAGAAAATATACCTGTTCAGAAAATTTTGTAGGTTGAAACCCGTCCGGGGATCGAACCCACGACCCTCAGAGTTAGGCACCCAATCGCCAGCAGTAAATCCAGGCTACCTAGACCCTAGACCACTCGGCCACCCAGCCTTCATTTGTAAATTTTTTTTATCGAAATTGCGTTGCATACATGTTAGTGACCGTATGTAGTTTGTAACTTCAAAAATTCAAATTCAAACAAAAAATCATTATGTTCAGGCTAACCGTTGGGTGAGGAACAGAGAATCAAAGAACGGTTTGAAGGTGATTAAGCTGACAGACCCGACATTCCTGCGGACCCTGGAGAATTGTATTCGAATAGGAATGCCTGTGTTATTAGAGGAGCTGGGTGAAACGCTGGACCCAGCCCTGGAACCAATTCTACTGAAACAGACATTTGTACAGGTTTGTGGTCAATGCTACTAGGGGGACTTTATGATTTATTTTAACATTGGGCTAGATGCTAGAACCAGAAAGGATCTAGATTTTCACCAGAAGCAGAGTGAATTATGTGACATATTGCAGACGACATGATGTGACTCAATTATTACAGGCCTAATTGTCTAAAATTGTCAGGTTTGTGGTCGATGCTTCTAGGGGGACTTTATGGTTTATTTTAACATTGGGCTATATATAGGGCGCGTAAATTTCATTCTTTTCTTACTTTCCTTCTGTGTTTAATTACTAGGGCTGTGTTCATTCAGAGCCGTATTTTATGTTGCTGCTGAGTGCAGCTATAGGACTGGAAGGGAGAATTGGCAACCTTTTTAACTTTCTGTTGATGCTAGAACCAGACAGAATTGAGACTGTCACCAGAAGCAAAGTGAATTATGTGACATATTGCAGATGACATAATGAGACTCATTTATTACAGGCCCAATTCTCTCTGTTCAGCTATTCTCTCTCTATCAAACAGATAAATTGTTCATAGAACTTCTATGTTTTACCTCACATTATGATGTTGTTGTTGTTTACTGTTTGGAACATCACTGCTATCAATTTGTGAATAGCCTAGAGCATGGCACTATACAGCAGTCAATCAGCTCGTTAGACAATGTAATAATGCAGTGTTACATTTGTGTTCTCAAAGCTTCTCCAATCAATTTATCAACTTAATCTTAAAAAAACAGTTGATGTGTTAGACACTGACTTGCAACTTTTCATATACTTGTGGATTAGTGTTGCTAAAGTGGTCCTGACCCCATCAGTCTGATTCAACATTTCTCAACTAGAATACATGCAGGTTCTAACTGTTGGTACAAACTTTAAAGGAAAATTCTGTCAATATTTAAATATGTTTTATCCCTGCAGGGTGGGCGCTTACTGATTCGCCTTGGAGACAGTGATATTGATTACGACAAGAATTTCCGGTTTTACATGACCACTAAGATGTCAAATCCTCATTACCTACCTGAAATCTGTATCAAGGTGACAATTATAAACTTCACTGTCACCAAATCTGGTCTCGAGGATCAACTGCTCAGGTAAAATCTCTTCTAATAAGCAGCTGTAACCAGGGGCCAGTTGCTCGAAAGACGTTTAGCATCTAATACCATTTTAAATTGCTAATATCGTGTTAGAGATATACGTCCCATCATGGATGGACATCATCTAATAGAGAGTAAATTTAATACCAATTCGAGCAACTGGCCCCCGTAGTTACTGTTAAATGTCATTCATTGTCTCAAAAGATTTCAATCAATCTAATTTCTTCTTTTTTTTTTACTGTTCATATACTTTATGTGATTTTATAGCATTTATAAGTGTGGCATAAAGCTTCCCCTTAATGTAGTGTCGTCATGTTGGTAAAATATGATTTACAAAATAGTGGTGCAAGTAAATGTCCTAAACACTTATCAAATGTGAAACAAAAATATAAACAATACAATTATAATAGTTTTTGTGACAGATTCAATACAGAGCCAGTTGGATAAAACCAGTACATTACCAGGCTTGTGTTTACACTGAATGTTTAAAAAAACACTTATGCCACCTGTCGCCCCTCAGGTATATGTTTTGGCTCCGGCAATCGCAGGGGTGGTTTTTACGAGTTTTCCTCTCGATTTTCCATTGTAGTAAGGCTAGGTGCATTGTTAAGTGGACAATCTGTCGTCATATAAGTGAAATACCCTTGAGTACGATGTTAAACTCCAAAATAAAAAAAAAAAATCAAAACACTTATGAATAATGATGGTGGATGTACCTTTATGTGGCTCTGGCAATCACTGTGTTGTTTTTTTATGAGTGTGAAATCCACAAATACATGTAGTTGTCATGTGAGTGAAAATACTATTAACAGCTTATAACACTAATCAAATATCAAAGTAGTAGTTAAATTAAACCGTTATTGTTCTATTTCAGTGATGTGGTGACATTAGAGAGACCAGATTTAGAAGAGCAGAGAAACCAGCTGATTATCAGAATCAATGCTGATAAGAACCAGCTGAAGGCTATTGAAGACAGGATTCTCAAACTGCTCTTTGAGTCTGAGGGAAACATCTTAGATAATGAAGAGCTCATTAATACACTGAATGAGTCAAAGGTACGTCAACCACTCAGAGCTAATTAATACAATAACTGAGGCACAGGTATGTCAACTGCTTAGGGCTAATTAATACAATAACTGAGGCACAGGTACGTCAACCACTCAGAGCTAATTAATACAATAACTGAGTCACAGGTATGTCAACCAATTAGAGCAAATTAATACAATAACTGAAGCACAGGTACGTCAACCCTGTAAGCATGTGAGACTCATCACTGGTGGATACTGGCTTTGCCCAGGTACTTACTTTTAAATCCAAACTGAAAGGCAACAGAGAACCCTTTGGATGTAAGTGTGGAGACTCCCAGCCCAGTAAAAGAGTGGTCTAGTCTTATGTTCTAGATAGTGTTTGCTTCTGGCTCACAATCCCCCCTCACCTCTGGGGTTACTGGTTTGATTCCTGCATACTGGGTTTTCTTGCTTTACCCAATTTCCCTCTCACAATAACGCTGGCAGATGATCTGCAATTTGGATTTAATCCTGTAGATCTAGCATGAATAAGTGAAACGGTTAGTAAATAGTAAAGTTAGTAAAGCTTGGCGCTAGACGCTGAGTAATCGGATAACCGGAATAGTGTTCCATGTTGGTCATGAATAGTCCCCTCCACCCTTTGGGCTGGCATATTTTTGAGATGGTTAATTGATAAGCTGGTAAATTATTAATTTCTTTGCACAGGTGACATCAGGGGTGATTAAGGAACGTTTGGCTGAAGCCGAGAAAACAGAAGAAAAAATTTCCCAGGCCCGGGAGAAATACCGTCCTGTTGCCACCCGTGGCTCCGTCATGTACTTTGTAGTGGCTGATATGGGAACTGTGGACCCCATGTACCAGTTCTCACTGAAATACTTCAAACAGGTGGGTAAATTTATTGTCTCTTGTGAACTTCTAAAACACTTCTCACTGAAATACTTAAATCAAGTGGGATAAAAAATTATCTCAAATCAAAAATCTCAAAGGAAGTCAGTACTTGTTTATTTACTGATCAAATGGACATTTCATGAACAAAGTTCCCACTTTTTGTCTGTTATGATATCTTAGCCATGTTCAAATGAATATATTTAGTTTCACTTTCACTTTCACAGCTGTTTAACAACACAATAGAGAACAGTGAGAAAGCTGATGACTTACAGAAGAGGCTTCAGATTTGCCTGGATGAGACAACACTCTCTGTTTATCAAAATGTTGCAAGGTCAGTCTTAACTAGCTAAAGTTTGTGTTAATTTGTATTGAGGAATAGTTCTGTATTGTTCAGTTATCTAGCGGATTGGTGTTTTAATCGTGTAAAGCACATTAGACTTAATGATAGACGGACTGGAAGTGCTAAAAACCCAATCATTTGTATGTTTTGATCATTTGTTTGAAAGAGCTGCTGAGAAAATCTGGTTTCTGACTCATTTTGTGTACAAAGAACCCACTATTCTTACAAACTATGCACAAACCTTATTTATCTTGTATCAACAGAAAATAAAACTTTTTCTTTGTAAACTAATTCTTTATTCTGCAAAGAAAAGCTAGTATTAGTTTTTATACCAGTGTTATACATGTATATTTAGGTTTATATGATCTAAACCTAGTTCTTATTTTTAAGTGTATATTTTGACATAAATTTTAAATTATTGCTTTGTTCATCGTCATAACAGAGGCTTATTCCAGAACAAGACAGCTAGTTTTTGTTTTTCAGTGTTCACTGAATTTACACTAAATTAAACATAGTATAAAATAGTATAAATTTAAAACTTTTCGTTTGTAACAGAGGTCTATTTGAGAAAGACAAGCTGGTCTTTTCCTTCATGTTGTGTGGTGAGATCATGAAGACTCGAGACGAGATCAATTTGCCTGAGTGGAATTTCTTTCTGCGTGGGGCAGCTGGATCAATGGACAAGGTGAGTGGAAAGGCTTTATAATCTATGATAATTATCTAGTGAGTGGTAACTGAGAGTGTTTTTGTTAGATGAATAACAGCATTATGATTAGTTAGTTCTGGCCATCCAACCTTCTCATACCTTGTCTCCAGTGACATTACATGTCCACAAGCATTGAATAAAATCTTATTTTCATCTGACAAAACTTTTTTAAAAACCATGTTTCCAATTAACATTTTTTGTTTGATTTTGTATTATGAAATGTTTCTATGACAGCACTGATATGTAATCAGTGAATATCTCTCAGTATGACAACTCAAGTGACAATAACAAAGAGATGAATCTATATCAGACTCCCAAGATGTACACCAAGATTATTTCTAACCTATCATTTCTCTATGTTTACAGCAACGTCCACAGAAGCCGGACATGAAGTGGTTGAAGATTCCCACCTGGAACATGGCCTGTGATCTACATGACACAATTCCTGTGTTTAAAGGAATAGCCAATGATTTGACCTCCACACCAGTTTGGGTCACTCTAGGAAGTGTCACAGTAAGTTTTTAAGTGTTTTAATGATCTTCACTGTGTATTAAGATAAATAAAAAGTGATATAAGTCTGCTCTGGTAAAAAATTTTCAAAACCAATTAACCAGTCCTCCAAATTACTCACAAAGATTCACAATTTTAAAATCATGACTTAAGAAAGTATATACTAAATTTTTGCTCTAGGTTGAGGCAAACCCACGAGAAGATAAGAGTTACGGCCCCTTACCTCCTGAACCTACACCTGGGGAAGAGGACAAAGATGATGGCAAGGTCAAAGGTCACTGGGACAAGAGATTAACGAGTTTCCAGAAACTGATGTTCATTAAAGCATTCAGAGAGGAAAAGGTAAAGAGACTGTGTTCCGTGGTTCAGTAATAAAATAAAAAAATTGCCAATTATTTTAATAGCATGATATTTTTTTTTTTAAGGATGAGTCGTGAATCCCCCATTCTTCTTTTCTTTTCAGACAACGTTCGCAGTTACAGATTTTGTACGTGAGAATTTGGGTCAAATCTTCGTGGAGTCCCCACCAGTTGGTCTGAACACGCTGTACAATGACATGACAAAAGTGACCCCCCTTGTATTTGTCCTCAGCCAAGGCTCTGATCCAATGGGAGCACTCCTTAGATTCTCAAAGGAAAAAGGATTCTCAGAAAGGTCAGTTTTGTTTTTTGTTTACCCTTGTTTCACAAATAAAATTCTCATGCCATGGTGTGCGGGTAATTGCAAGGATGTTTAAATATTAAATCCAGCAAATAAACATAGCTGTACAAAAACAAATAATTTTGTCTGTGAGAGACTTGTTTGTCTCACATGACTAGTTTGTGCTTCCAAAATATGTAACATTTTTTTTAAAGTTTGCTTGTTAACTGAGCTTTATGTAAGGTTATTCAACATCTTTTATTATCCGCCAAAAAAACCATTACCTGTACTGTCTCTGTCACAAACAAATGGAAAAAACAAGAAAGATCAGGGACCAGTTGTTCATACATCTTTTACGTTAACAGACTGTTGTTGGTGGAAACAAGAATTTTTATTATGATGTGACGTCTATTTCTCTTGAACGGAACTGGCCCACGGCTGTGGCTCAGTGGTAACGAGTGCACTTCCTAAACTGAACCTGCTTTGATTTACCCTTCATGGGTTAGAGTTTGCCTATCGACCATCAGTTGTATGAGTGAGTCTCATGTTGTGGCTCAAGGTGGTTTTTACAAGGTTTCCTCCCCATTTTTCATCGTGGACAATCCATCATCATATAAGTGGAACACCCTTGAGTATGACGTTAAATACCAATCAAACAAACAAACAAACAAACTTTAACAGAACTTGATCTAACAGGCTGTTATGCTAACAGAGCTATTTGTAAGTTTTTTACCTTTCCTTTTTAAGATGGTCTTAAGGTGCCCTTTTAAATTTTGTCTTATTTCAGATTGTTGGCAATCTCTCTAGGTCAAGGTCAGGGTCCAGTGGCAGAGAAACTGATCAGCGGAGCCATAAAGACTGGAGAATGGGTCTTTTTACAGGTACAAATACTGATCTCAGTCTTTCAGGGTAAATGTTACATGTTAGCGAAGAATGAAAGCACATGGATCCAAGGAATTATTCTGCCAATGACCAGCAGTAATCGCTTTGAAATTGTGTATAACCGTTAGATAAATTTCCAGTAGTCCATGTATGCTAAACAGCCAAACAAATAATGGTTTAGTATTTTACCATTGTTTATGAAATAAAACATCCAGAAAATGCAAAAAGAATTAATTAAATTTATCACTTGTGACTTTTCTTTCTGATCAGAACTGTCACTTGGCAGCCTCCTGGATGTTGTCAATGGAAAATGTGATCAAAAACATCCAAGAAACTCCGGGAGATATCCATGATGAATTCCGCCTCTTTTTGAGCTCTATGCCAGCCAAGGCCTTCCCCGTAACAGTGCTACAGAACAGTGTCAAGGTCACTAATGAGCCGCCCAAAGGTCTCCGTGCCAACACACGTCGAGCATTTGGAGAGATAACTACTCAGTTCTTTGAAGAAAACAGTGAGTTTATGGTCAAAAATTTTATTATCACAAACGAGTAAAATATATTGTAAAACCTTAACTAAAAGAATGACAGGCTAACTGAGTCAATTAAATAAAACTTCTAACAAGGCATTTTCCAATTAAATTCCAAAGATTTTTCTCCATAGTTACTAAGCCAACAGATGAGTTCATTATATAAAATGCCAGTCACATTATCGTCAAGGGGAATTCTTGCAAAGATTTAGCAAACCAATCGGTAGCTATTTTTATTGGCCTCTAAAAAATAATGTCCATATAAAGATGTGAAGTTTTTTTTTATAGTTTTGCCTAATACATGTACATAGTGTATGAAATATCTTAAAACTGTAAACATGAATTATTGAAGTAAGAGTATGAGTAAAATATCATAAAGTCCCATATTTATCATGTTTAAATATCTATTAACTAATAAAGTTTTAATTACTTTCAGTTTTGGGTCAGGACTGGCGTAAGATGGTATTTGGGATTTGTTTCTTCCATGCTATTATCCAGGAAAGAAAGAAGTTTGGACCACTTGGATGGAATATAGGGGTAAATAACTCTCTGGTTTTTCTCCCTAATTGTATTGCACTTAAATTATTATCCAGACAGGCTAAAAGCAGTGTGTTTCATAATTTATACCCCCCACAGCTCAGTGGTAGCAAGTGCGCTTCCTGAACTGAACATGCTTCGATTTACCATTCACGGGTTTGAGTCTGCCTTTCGACCATCCAGTATATGAGCGAGTCACATGTTGTGGCTCCAGCATTTGCTGGGGTGGTTTTTATGAAGTTTCCTCTCGGTTTTCCACCGTTATAAGGCTGTGTACAGTGTGAAGTGAACAATCCGTCATATAAGTGAAATACCCTTGAGTACAACGTTAAACACCAATCAAACAACCATAATTTATACATAATTTGGTTAAATTAAAGTGAGCAGCTGAATCTTGTGTGTAGAATGAGGAGCTGTGTTGACTTGCCGCCCCACAAGTTTGTGAGGACACTGTGGCAGGATAAGGATTTTTGTCAGTCAGATTTTATTCCTCCTGCTCATTTCCTTACTACAAGCTTTAAAGTTCTTGTGAATGTTTCATTTATTTTATGTGATATTTTATTGTTTTGTGTTTTTTTGACAGTATGAATTCACGGACAGTGATAGAGAGTGTGCTTTACTCAATCTCCAGATGTTCTGTTCTGATGGAGAAATTCCATGGGATGCTCTCATTTACATCACAGGAGAGGTAAGGTCAGAGGTCAAGGTACTCTCCTTCAGTGGCCCCCCCAAAAAAGCGATTACACGGTTAGGGGCATTTAAACTGTGTGACTACATCCCAGGAAGCTTTTGAGTTCACCTGTAGCATCAATTAAACACAGGAATATGTAATTTTAGCGAATTCATTTTGAATTAATGAAGAGAGAAAAATTTGAGTGCCGGGATTAGAACCTGGAACCTTTTGGCTACAGGCCCAAGACACTAGCACAGCTACAGTGGCTCATGGCAGAATGAGTCTCGTATTCCACCCAGTTTAGGTGGTGATATTCTCTTTACAAAATTGTCGGTAATAGCTGTGTACAACAAAATACACATGTAGTGTTATTTAGAGAAATTATAACTTCATTTCGATTTCATTAGCTGTGTAGATATTAAGAGAAACAAGACCCTAGCAGCATTGTGTGTATCTTATCGGGAATGATCATTCTGTTTTCAGATAACTTATGGTGGCCGTGTAACTGATGCTCAGGATCAAAGATGTCTGAGGACAATTCTCAAAACATTCTTCTGTCCAAAAACTCTGGAAGATAATTACAAATATTCTCCTTCAGGTGTGTACTTGTATTTACCTGACCAGATATTCAAGAAACCACTTCACCCATTTTCTTTTATTGACATTTAAGATATGAAAGGTACACAGAAAATGAGAAATTTTAATTCTATGAAATTAGAGATTTGACTCACCCTGTTCTACATTTTTGGCTGGTGCTATGAGCACACCTCATTATCTCTGATATATAAAAGATAGGTACCATTTTTCTCAGATTGGTTTTATAATTTGGTTCCTGCCACCAAATAGCGTCAAATATGTTGTTTATGATGTTTATCTATAATCAAACCCGCGGGTGTGGCTGAACTGAACATGCTTCGATTTACCGTTCACGGGTTTGAGTCCGCCTTTTGAGCATCAGGTATATGAGCCAGTCACATGTTGTGGCTCCGGCAATCGCCCTGTGAGGGAGCGGGTGGGCCATGGCCCTGCAGAATACTCCGTCGACTTCCTTGGTCGATCGTAAGAGGCGAGAAAAGAGGTTGCTTTCTGTTGCTCTGGTGTTCGCAGATCTAAAGAGTAACTGGAAGCAGATTTGTTTGTGATGTTCTGTATTTGTGTCAGTTGTCATATAAGTGAAATACCCTTGAGTACGACGTTAAACACCAATCAAACAAAGAAACATCATTGTTGTCCACTTCTACTAAAGTAGGGGAATGCATAGGAATGTTACTTTGTGTCCATCCATCCAACTGTCCTTCAGTCCATCCCCTTGCACAAATGTTTGTCAATGCGCTTGCTTGAAAACAAATTCACTATTTAACTTTAAACTTGGATGCTGCTTCATCGTATTAAGACTATGGATGGAATTGTATGTAACAAAGTTCTGTAAAACCCAAATGGTAATCATTGCATAATTTGACAACACCTGTGTGTGTGGTGGGCACGATAAGTAGAGAATGGGTAATTCACAGATTAAGTAAAAACTGCCGTTAAGACAATGTGTGGGGTCTTTATGAGATTCCCATTATAATTTTAGTGTATATCAGAGTAACAAGTGGACAATTTGTTGTAATAAAAGTGATATACTGTACCCTTGATTAAACATTCATAGCCCATCAAATAATCAAACAAATTCACCTTGAACAGACATCAACACTGGAGGGTTTTCAGCCCGTGTTTAACCAGTTAATGACCTGGTTACAAACACCGGACTATGAGGAGTTCTGGACCAGTAACCACATGGCCACCCTATTGAGGAGGATGACGGAAGAGAAGAAATTTTGGGCGAAACAGGAATTTCTGAATATTATTAAACTTGGACACGTACCACCTAGGTAGGTCACATGGTTGTGTTTCATTGAGGTCAGGACAATTGAGAAACTTTATCTGTAACTGCTTTATTTCAACAAACATGTAAGTTGTAATGCTTCTAAGGATTGACATCATTTAAAAGTTAACTCACAAATCGACCATTTACTGTGTTAAAAATGCTGCCAACTGTCTCATTGCTTGCTGTGACAATATTGCAGCATGTTTTGAAATAAATTTATGTATTCTAATAAATGCTGATGTTTTTTAAGTGAACAATTCATCTTCTGCCTCTCAGACAGAATTTCAATGTCATTAAATAGCTTCCAAAATAGATATTTTTATGGACGAATTTGAGGTGATTAAGGGAAGGGCTACAAGGTTACCTTCTGTCTTTGATAAATTGGTTTTGAATATTGTTTCTACTGAGAATGTTAGCCTGATAAAATCTGGTATCTATACCAATTCAAGAAATAGCCTTTGTTTAAACAGAGACCCCTGCAGTTTGTTGAAGAGTAGCAATGCTGTCTTTTCATAGCACTAGATGCACTAACTTTCCTAGGCAGTTTGTTGAAGAGTAGCAATGCTGTGTTTACATATCACTGGATTCACTAACTTTCCTACATTATGGAAACTCTTTGCATCACGATTGTGCATGTATCAATTATTGTTGGAATACACCACTGTAAAATAAGTGAAAAACCCTTCAGCACAGCCCTAAATCTCCAATCAATCAATCAATCAACAAATCAATCTGAATATAATGGCTAAGCATCAAAACATGATCAGAAGTGAATATATGAAGGTTTAGAGATTATGCATCAATACATGCAGGTACAGACCTGTGCTCTTATCTTTTCTCGCAGAACCTTCAAATCGGTCCTCTTAAATTTTTTGAGATAACCTAACATTTACATTTTCCGCTGGTTTGCTGATTTTTAAAATACATAAATGTGCCTTTGTGAAAAATAGAAGCAAAATTGCTAATATGATATTCATTGATAATCCGATAACAAAATTGGTCAAAATCAGTGGCAAAATGCAAAATTTGACAAAGACTGGGACCAATTTAGGAAATCTACAAATTGGTCTACCTTAATTAAATTTGCATAACCATGGGGAAACCTGATTATTTTTGTTTGTATACCTGACAATAACTACAATATGGTTGGTCAGTGGTTCAAAAGTGCCACCTAAATCATTGAATAACAATACAATTGATATGAATATTCATAGAATGCTATTGTTAGTCAGTGAGATAGATGGCACTTCCTGTTATACGATTAACAGATTTATCTCCCTTTTTCAACCACTGGCTAACCCCACTGAGTCCCAACTCTTCCAGTTGACATTTAAAGGTCTTGCTAGACCCCTGCTTGATTTTCACTAAAATAAATTTCAAAGCACATTTTTTACACAGAATATAGGTCAGAACATCATTTATTTATATATTTTTAGAAATCTTTGATGCTCATAATAACAACTATTTAAAGATTGTTTGAAGATTAGCAAAGCTTTCTTAGCACTGAAGGACTATTAAGTTTCCAACATTATGAAAACACTTCACATCTTGGTTGTGCTTAAGTCAATTATTCTTGGAAAACCACCCACATATAAGTGGCCCCGTTAGGGGGCGGGTGGGCCACGGCCCTGCAGAATACTCCCTCAGCTTTCTCAGTCGATCGTAAGAGGCGAGAAAAGAGGTTGCTTTCTGTTGCCCTGG
>JARFOD010082454.1:0-19303 GCA_031763545.1 Mopalia muscosa | reverse complement strand
ACGTTCATGAAATTAAAATAAACTATTGATTTATCAGGATTTCAGATTTTGTCCCATTTTTGTCATTTTTTCAAATGCAGTGAAATGTTTTAACAAAAAACGTGGCCAACATTTCATTTGATTATTGAAGATATGAGCAGCCAATCAGAGACCCGTACACACTCCTGTGAAAGCTGTTTCATAATGTCTGTTTCTGTGGAAATAAATATATCTTTATTTACATAAAGCTGTGATTGCTTCAGTTTTGCCTGTCAATTTCAAGTCGGTGAATAACTATAAGAGATCTTCTGCTGGCCTCTGACCATTTGATTTGAACCAAAAGCAGGTTTGCCTCCATGCCTTGGTTACGTACAGTCCACGTGGTCATAAACCCAGTGCCATTTTAAAAAAAGCTAGATGGTTACAAAATGGTATCTACCTTGCAGCAGACTGAATTGTTCCATGTGCCAACACGGCAGGATATATTTTTTTCTCTGTATTAAGTAATACTTTAGCCAGAGGGTTGTTGAAGATAAAGAAATCAGTAACAAAGATAAATTCCACCAGTAAAGACAGGAAATTTACTATTGGTTGAACCATCAATGGGGGTATAGGGGCCAAATGTTACCAGCCTGGAATTTACATCTTGCCATAGCCTTGCCTAAATATTTTCAAATGGAGCATTTATAGAACCTAAACTCTTAGACAATTATGGTTCTAATGGAACCCTTTAAGGTTCTTCAGCCATGGCTCTGGTGGAACCCTTAAGGTTCTTCAGTCATGGCCCTGGTGGAACCTTTTAAGGTTCTTCAGTCATGGCTCTGGTGGAACCCCTTAAGGTTCTTTGGTCATGGCCCTGGTGGAACCCTTTAAGGTTCTTCAGTCATGGCTCTGGTGGAACCCTTTAAGGTTCTTCAGCCATTGCTCTGGTGGAACTCTTAAGGTTCTTCAGTCATGGCTCTGGTGGAACCCTTTAAGGTTCTTCTGTCATGGCCCTGGTGGAACCCTTTATGTTTCTTCAGTCATGGCTCTGGTGGAACCCTTTAAGGCTCTTCAGTCATGGCCCTGGTGGAACCCTTTAAGGTTCTTCAGTCATGGCCCTGGTGGAACCCTTTATGGTTCTGTATGGTACCTTTATAGTAACTAATCTTAGATGTATATCCCTTTCTTCTGATATCAAAGAACCGTTTCTGTCTTCATGGTTCCATATAGAAAAAAATATTTTCTAAAGAACCGCCAAAGAACCATTTTCCTGCTAAGAGTTTACACATTTTGTGAAAGTGGCTCAAGACACGTTAGAAAACGGAGCATTAGACGAGTCTAGCTGGTTAATTTGTTGTCTTTGATCATATTTCCGTTCAGGATTTCGCCCGCGATTCTTCACGTGACACTGTGGAGTCCGTCGATCCAGCCATGAGAGAAACGATGGGACAAAGAGAAGGACTCTCTTTCTGGGATTTGCGGTTAGCAAACACGTGGTATTGTAGTGGTGAGTATCTATCTATTTTGTGTATTTTCTGTTTGATTGCCAGTAAAACGTGAAATCCAGAGTTGTGGTTTTTTTCGCCCCATGCACACTTTTGGAGGCAGCGACAGGTCACTCCTGGCCGATTTCATCCGCCAGTTGCAAGGGTCAAAATGTGTAAGAGAAACTTTCGCATTTCTACCCTTGCTGCGATTCATGGCAAAAACGTGGCAAAAGTTTAATTGGACTGTTGTATAAACAAACAGCCAATCAAAAAATCGTTTACACATCAATGTCGATAACAAACAAACCGGGCGCCACCGTCAATTTTGATGATATCAGGAGACGTTGATGGGACTAAGATCGTTCGTGTATGAGACAATTGCAGCCTAGCTGTCATCCTGTGTTTAGACCGCCTCTTTAATCAGAAAGTCATGGAATAACATCAATAAAGAACCATCATAGACTAGAAATCAAGCTTTATTCTGATTTAACGGATTTTGAGTTGTCAAAGATGAAAATGAACCGACGCAATGCAGCAGTATTAAAACCCAGGTATCCGTCAATACAAAAGACCTACACCATTGACCATAAAGCGGAGTACCCTCATACTTTTTTTTCGGACAGAACAGGTACTTAGAAACCTCAGCATACGTGAACCTAAATATTCGATTTAGATTTCCTTACCTTCATCTGTAAGTGTTTATCGCCTGCTTTTGTTGTTATCTAAACTTTCTTTCCTTTTCGGTCTCCAAATGTAAACAAGAACGCGTTTTGATACCTTTTTATATCGGCAAATGTACAATCCACCCTTCAAAGAAAATGCCAAGTCAGGCAGGCATGAGTTAAAAAGACTTTCCTATAGTTTACACTGAGTGATACAGACACGTTTCATATATAAGCTTTGACACTGGTTGACTCGCTCATAAAAAGAGAAACGCCTTAATGATACGTAACGTAGCAAGCAACAAATCTAACAGTAAAGCAATCAATACATAGAGGATATTACACTGTTAAGATTGAATACCATAAATATTGTTCTAGTGAGTGGAGATAGATATAAAACATGAGACGCAAAGCGCTGATATGTTAAATCATTTCAACCCATCTCTATAGCTATGTTATGGTTTTCAAACTTCACTGTGCGGTATTCTGTTTATTAAAATTCTTAAATCAGAACCGTTCTTTCACAATTTCTGACACGCGTTTGTACGCAACGTCTTAATCGAATCAACTTACATTTGACGCAGACGTCTAGTTGTTTACCGCCACCTGGTGACTGCTCCAGACACGGGAGACAACTCACAGTTACATAAAAAGTAGTTCCATCTACGGCGAAAATATCAAAAGTAATATTTTCATAGTAGCGATTCCAAAAATATCAACATCTCACTAATGCGATGTTTTTGTCCCTCTTTTCAATATGTATCTCATCATTTTGTATATTATAAAATGAACAGACGAGTGATATTTGTTGGCAGTGAAAATTTCACTTTTACAAACGAACGATATCCTGATCTTTCGCCAACCTTGACATAAATCAACTTTGTGTTTAATCCGTCCCCAGATAGGTGTGGTGATGATTCTCTCGAGTGGGACATATGTGCGCATGACGGATACAGGAACCCGAAGAAGTGCAGGGAATGTCTTTGTCCACCAGGCTGGGCCCCACCTTTCTGTGAAGAGCCTGTTCAATCAGGTAAGGCAGGCAGAATGGGCCCTACTGAAAAGTAGGACAGAGGTCTTAGGTCTAGGTCAAAAGGTCGACCTTTCAGGTCATCATGTGCCAAAAGGTTAAGGTCGTGCGACCTCAAATTATTTTTTTGCGGCTACTATGCCGTGAAAGAAATACACTTTTGTAGAACTAAAATTTGTTTATTGTTCTTTAATAGTTGAGGTACATATTGTGGATATATATTTATTTGTATCATAATAACCATGGTTGTAAAGGGCATTTATTAAAAAATGAGGAATGATCGGGGGTAATCTAAAATATAAAATGACATCATGATAAATTAATGATGGGAACAAATGATTTAAGTACAATGGTAAAAAAAAATAGTAAAAAAAAAATATATATATAAATATATCCTACAAATCGACCATGCAATCGATCGGTCGATCAATCAATCAATCAATCAATCCATGTTACAGATGTATGTGGCAGTACAGGTCTAAGTGCAGATGGCCAAGTGAAGACTTTTATCTCGCCAGGGTACAATGGAGCTGGTATTCCAGCTAATACAGACTGTCATATAAGACTGACCGTAAGTTTCTAACGAACATTTAATACATTTTTAATCTGCATAATTATCATATTTATTGAGGTGATTTTTTTAGTTTTTATTCGAAATATACTAAATCAACTTTGTTTTAAATTCCATGAACGTGCCAAAGTTTTACAGCTATTACCGCATCATATTTTAGAAATGTTTGGTTTAGAGTGGAAAAAAGTTTGCGCAATCTGTTTCGTGAATTTGCTAATACTTGCGGTTAATATTGCAATGTACCGAAATGAAATCGAGAGTTAAAGCGCGATGTCAGAAACCAAAAGTCAAGATGAGGAAGAAAAAAAAATCGAAACCCCCTAACCCTCGACAACATTTTCATACTTTTATGGTTCAATTCAGATTGATCCTAAGTTGAAATTTATCAATTATCATGCATGGATTAGCATGGCCCAATATAAAATAATCAATCGGATTCAATCTAAACTGGTGATACAAATGGACACCTTGTGATACAGATCAATTTGGGTTTACGGAAAAAAAAAAATTAAATTTAGTGAACAATTTTTTTTACAGTTGCCCTTCCATGAAATGGAAACGGCAGGGACAAAAATATGACCAGGCTTACACTTTTACATCCTTGTCACAATTGGCGTCTAAAACGAAGCAAATATGTCATTGAAGTATTTATTGCAGAAGCGAACATCCAATCACGCTGTGTTCACAAATAGTGCCAGTGTTGATTAGGCGTCTGCCATGATCTCTGGACTATTGAATTGGGCTGAATTTGTGTGTGTGTATCTCAATGTAGCCTTCAATCCATTCTGTGATTAGCAATGTTTATTTGCTTACACAAGCTCCAATGTGATTTTGTATTTGGATATCTATATTTTTTTATATAAATAGTAATAGATTTGATTATAAAAATTATCCACTGAATCATAGCGCCAATGTTTTTAAATTTTATTTCCAGGCACCGACTAACATGCGATTAAGATTGAAATTCGTGAATGACTTCGGTTTGGTGGACATTACGCCATTCGCTCGTGCCCCCGCGTGTGGAAGCTATGTCGAGGTGCGATATAAGAACATGGCATTGACTGGACCAAGGTAGGTGAAGTAAAATATAATGTTGTTATGCCACTCAGCTATTTTCTCGTCGGTAGTAGATGCCCCGGAGATGACTTAATTTAAAACCAATATGCTACATAATAACCTGTCATGTTTACTTTCCAATAACTTGCATCGAATTAAAAAACTTGGTAGACGCACCGTACAATTTTCCTTGCTAAAAACACATTTAAATAAAACGCTATAAGGCTTTAGGTTTTCATTTCAAAGAAATTGCGGACTTGATTTTAATTAAATGGAAATCCAATGGCATTGAATGTTAACGCAAATTTCAAAGTAGAGCTTTACGAAAGGTGCCTCCCGTCCCGTATCTAAGGAGACACTCAGTCTCGTTTGCTGTTAATGTTAATGGGAATCCTTTGACGTCACAACATTCGGGACAATTTCGCGGGTAAAGGACGTCACACACATGAATCCATTGTGACGCAAGGTCACGATTCTCGACCGTTGTGACGTCAAAGGACCGCCTGTAATACCCCTTGTTTGCATTTCGAGACTCCATTTATGTGAACAATGACACAATAGATAATTTGCAAACATTTTGAGCAATAGATTAGTTGATTCTAAGTTCTGAAAAAAATAAAAATAAATTTCGTACTGACTTTTCTCTGTGTTATTTGTTGGTTGATAGATTCTGCGGAAAGGACACGCCTCGTGGAGACTTCGTTTCCCATGGACCCGAAGCATTGCTGTCGTTTTCTAACAAGAGGAATAATAACACGGGCTTTATGCTGGAATATTCTGCAGGTATGGGGACTGTGTCATTCGACGAATTAATTAATTTATCAATCAATCAATCAATCTTTTTTTCTGTAACCGTTTAATTAATCAGTCAATCAATAAATCAGTCAACAATCAATAAACCAATCAATCAAGGCAAAAATGATTAAATTGAGAAGAAATCAATCAGTCAATCAATAAATAAGCCAACTAACCAATCAATCAACTGATCAATCAACCAATGAACCAATCAATCAATCAACAATCGTTTGATCTACGCATCCATCCATCCCTACACCCCTCCTCCTTCATCTATATCCATCAATCCTGAAATCAATTGAGTCACCAATCAATTGATAAACCATGTCTGTTGTATTCCTCCAGAAACATGTGGCGGTTGCTCCCCCGAGTCGGAAGATTCCGAACCGGCCTGTTTGAAGACAGAACTTTATGATTGTGACGACACAAGGTAGGGCTATATTAAGGTGTGTCAGTTTCAAACTGACTTGATCAGACACATAGGGAACGATCTTTACAGGGGCCGGATTCTCAAAGCTCTGTCAAGTTTACGGTCTGTTGGGTGAATTTCTGTTGCAACTTCATCTAACTGGCCCTTTGGCTAACGGAGCTTTCAACAAATGGACCCTTTAAATGAAATTAGAATTCTATGCTGGGTCGATATAAAATGTACCTTCATTTAAAATGGGGTGAAGTTTAGGAATCATATCCATTGTGGCCTATGTCTAATCTATGTTAGTACCCAGCATGCCGTTGTGCCAATTTTTTGCCAGGTTTCCGCCAGAGTCGCGTGGTTTTGTAAACAGCACGATAGTTTCAAGGCTTGTTTCACTTAAAACTATTGATTCGCTGTCCTTATTCAAATCTAATCTTAAGGATTATTTTCCCTCTTCTCTTTGATGGGTACAAAATTATGCATTGCTATTAAAACCAGTCCGTTTATTCTTAATTTTATTTCTTTAATTGACTGATTTAAATATAGTTTTTTTTAACGGCATAGAACAAGTCTCAAAAACCTTATTCCCGCCAATAAACTTACTATTCAATTAATAACCAAACTAAACAAATACCAAATATAAATTTCATAAAGCACTTTGTTGAGTGTTTTTCTTTTGGTTGGTATTGAACATTGGCCTTAGAGTTTTTCACTTGAAGGCAACAGACTACCCATTATTTCTTTCTCTTGGTTTCTTGAGTAGGATGCAAACCCTTATCTTAGTTTCTCAAAATCTTTGATCGAAGACCTCGCGTGGCTCCTTCGGAAATCCGAGGTCGGCTGGAGGAATCGAGAGCAGACCGACACGCTAACCACTAAACAGCTGCTGAGTGCCACATAATTATAGCTCGGCAATGATCGATTACACTTTAAGTCGGCAATGGTAGTGCTAAAAATACGATTTTGAGTGTTGCTTGTTAACTGGACAAATCATGGTTCACCAATTTGATAGTCTGGTGTGCTGCTTTAACTGGCTGCCTGTGAATTGGTCCCTTTTTAAAAAACGATCGTACCTAGGCGGTACTCGGTACACCGCAACCCGGCCTATCTTAACCCAAGACATTGACTCCTTACTGTCTTGAAGAATGGACAAGTCCGTGAAGTATAAAATCATATTAGATCCATCTGTATTGAATTTGTAATATAGAATGTATAGAGCTTATCAGTTACGCCATGCGATCTGCGCTACTTTAAGCTATTCACTACTCTTCCAGTGACAGTGTAAATTCCTTACACAGCGGGATATTCGAAGAGGCCAGTTTAACGTGTACTATCCTTCTAAAATAGAATCGACTCGACTTCCTATATCGAGACATTGACTTTAAGGTATACCCGGGCCACCTTGTTTTGAATTTACTGATCCGCGGCAAATGTCGTCCCAAATATTGGCGGACCTTAACGCGCGATGGCCTGGAATCGCGTACTAGAGTTCTGCCACTATAGAAACTCATGAAAATGCGATTGGTATATTATGTGTGTTGTCTACTTTCTGATCCAATCGCTGGATCGACGATTTTTTCCTGAGGAGATAATGCTTGTAACCAAAGTTGGTCCTATATGCTCTGTCTTTTTGGGCTTGTTTGTCACATTTATCCAATTCTGTAAGTTTATGCATTTGGCATATGCTTGGGTTCAGATTATTTTGTCTTTATAGAGGATGTGTTTTTTTTTCAGCACCAAAGACGTAAAGCAGAACCAATGTTTTGACGTGGCAGCTGATAACAAACTTTATTGTTGTCCAGGATTTACCCTGAGTGGCGATGATTGTCAACGTAAGTTTGGACTCGTTATTTCCTTTCTTTAGCTTTTAACGATTAGAAGCCTTGCCGGAATATTTGTATTATTTGTGATATATATATTTCGAAAAGTAATCACACTAGTATAGGGATGTATATTAAATAAAATCGATGAATCTCCACATATTCTAGATAAACTCCCAGGAACAAGTTTTTCTAAATCGATTTGTATCGCAACTTGTGTTATGAGTAACGTAAAATCATCTCCAGAGAAGGTAATGACCATTTTCACAGTAAATAAAGTGTTGAGAAATATGTAACAAGCAAGGAAATCGGTATGGGTTAGGAATAAATCAGCTCACAATTAAACTGGTATTTCAGCGATATGGAAATTGACCAGTGAATTTTATCCGCTAAAGGTAATCTATGTTATACTATCATGCCCTCAGCAAATAGAGTTTGATATTTTTAAGCTTCTTATTTAACCTATTCTGAGTGTTTCTTATACACAAGACTTTTCTGTAGAAATCCAGTATATCATTCAAATTAAGATATGCCGTGCTTGACCTTCAGGTGATACACCCATTCAGCCACTTATAGTCACTACGACAGGGGCCCCACCTACAACTCCCACGACGACAGCAGCTCCGACTACAACTTCCACAACATCGGCCGCTCCAACCACTACTCCAACAACAACGGCTACCCCAACCACTGCTCCCACAACAACCGCCGCCCTAACCACAACTCCAACAACGACAGCCGCCACAACCACTACTCCTACAACGACAGCCGTCACAACCACTACTCCTACAACTACGGCCACCCCAACCACTACTCCCACAACGACAGCCGCTCCTGTACCAGATGAGACCACAACCACTGAAGCTCCCGTGACGGAACCCACAGCTGATGAGTGGGAGGAATGGTCCCCGTGTCGCGGTGTTTGCGGTTTCTGTGGAAGACAAGGCCGCCAAACTATCTGTAAAAAGAAGATTTGTTCGTAAGTAATTTTAATATTCATTGAATATCAAAACACAATAAATTTTTTCGAAGTACAGTGGTCTTGGCAACGAACTCTGGTGACATTTGTTGAAAGGCGAAAGCTACTAACAGGAGCTTCTTCGCGTCACAAGTATGTGAGGAATCCAAATTGAATTGATGCAGATAGTAATAGTGTGTATAGTTCAACTTAGTTTATTTGGACGTTTTTTGCATTACAAACGTTTGCGTATCTTTATTTTTTTCATTCTATATCTTTCTATTTAAATATTGAATATTCCTGTGTAATATATCGAAGCTGTTATCAAGATAAAATAAGAGTTTTGAAAATAAGTGTTACCTTTTTACGTGCAGCTTGACTCTGACGTTTGTTTCCTTCAAATTCGGTTAACTTTGTTATTGGCATGTTGAAATTTCTTTAAAATTTATAGTGGCAATATATGGCAAAGGGCTTATTGAAATGGCCATGTTTGAGAGGAGCCTGTTATGACCATATCTGGAAAATACCTTTATTCCGGTTGCGTTATCGGTGAAACGTTTCCTACATTCCCTATGTATGGCAAAAAAAACCCTTCCGGTGACTGTAGGCCTATCACTGAACGTCTCCCTAAGAGGGCCATAGATTTCCTTATTAATGGTCAAATAGGTAAATAGCTCCCTCTTGTGGAGGTTTTGGGAAAGAACTTCTTCTGGCGGTAAAATTGGAGGAATACTCTCTCTATCGGCCATGTCGGGAAAAGGGCTATCTCTGCTTGCTACACGGGAAATAAAAAAAAGGTCTATTGCGGGCCGTTTTAAAGAAAAAGCTATCTTTGGGCGCTGTGTCAGTTAAAAAGCGCCCTCTGGTGGAATGGGAAAATCACAGTTTTATTTAGAACTTGCCAAACGGACGTCACCGATATATAACTAGGCCACCTTTTGTCGATTTCTCACCACACCGTTGAACACATATTATTTATGTTTTCTTTCACAGTTTTAAAGTCCAAGTTAGAGCATGCGTGCTGAAGGACTGTCCATTACCTCAACCCAGCTGTTTCCAAAGTTTAAGGTTAGTATAAGTCGATTTAATTCGACAATTAACCCTGTCTCTTTTCGAGTCTGAGCACATCACCAGCTAGCCTTTCGTAGGAAGCTTTAAAAGATAGTAGGCCTACTATCCGTAGAAAGTATTATATGTTTTACCCATAGAAAGTTTAGTTGGGAGGGTTTGACAGATTTCAAAAGAAAGTTTTACATGTATTAGGCCTACCCATAGAAAGATTCGAAAGAAAGTGTTATAGTTTTATTACATGAGGGAAGTTTAAAAACAAGTTTTATATCTGTACTATCCCTATTTTTTCTGTTTGCAGTGAGTTTAATATACCACTAGAAGGACCAAAAACACGTCGAATCAACATTTAAACTCCGAATAGGGGAGAATGGAAGTGGAGTGACTAAGACAAACAGTGCTCTGTTGCTGAAAGAAATTGAAAAGGCTTACTCAAAAACGTGTTGTCTTTTGATGACTTTAAATGACATGGCGACCACATATTATGTCAAGTTTGGATTAACATTTCCATTGTACATACATGTATTAAAGTGTATTTATATTTATTTTCATGTACAGATTTTTATTACTGGTGTTTTCAGCTTCTGTAAAGATTTTGTTATCATGGAATTCAGTTAGAAGTTTTTTTACATTTTTTTTTGTTTAAAAACACCATCCAAAAGAAATGTTTATTGTGCTAATTATTAAAATATACATACTCAAAAACCACGGAAACGTAAATCAGTTTGTTTATTTATTTATTTATTGATGGATCAATTTGCTTAGATTGTGGCATAATTTTTGTTTAATTTGTTTTTTTTTGTGTAAAAATACTGTAAATATTTAATCTTAAACAAAGGAAGTATAATTAAAATATATTTAGTCTTAGCTGCCCGCTATGGTGGAACTTTGATATTCAAACAGAGCTATATATAAACACTTCACATTATGATGGTGTTGTTGTTAACTCGGCGGTCTTACGTCAAGAACCAGTTCTGATCGCATAACAAAAAGTGCACTTTGCTATAATGTCTGCATCAACGGGTATTTATTGTCATGTATTAAAGGGAAGCAGGATGAGTTATTCTCAATGCGCCCTTGTTAAATGAAGCTTATTAAAATAAAAACCAATCCCCTTGTAAAAACAATGAGAAAACACCAAAGCACCATATAGCTAGTCATCCTTATGAACGTAGCTAGGCGTGGCTAGGAACGTAGCTAGGCGTGGCTAGGAACTTAGGTAGGCCTATCTATGTTTGACCTGCTTCACAAAAATCAATCGGCGACGACAACATATTCTAGTCAATAAATTCCACGCCGTTTTGAATGCAAATGAAGATTGTTATATTTTGTATTATTTTAATATTTTTGCATGCCATATATTTGTGTTACCGGGTATATGTTTTGTAAAAATTTGCATTTTGAAAACTCGTAATTGGTTAACTTCCTTACTAATGACCTCCCCGTTTGTTAAAAATCAAACCTGTATCAAATTTGATTCGTATTTAGAACGAAAAAGATAAAGATACAAACAAACAAATACCGTGTTTCTAAGCATAGATTATTAGGCTCAGCATGAACAATGATTAAGCTGAAAATACGGACGCACTTTATAATGCAAGTCTATTTTTGTTCAGACCTGTAATATTTGTATACCTTGTAAGCTTTGCAACACCTATTGTTTTTGTCATGGAGTTATGTATGTCTAATGCATATATAACTTCTATAAAATTATCAACCTTTCGTACATGTTTATGCCAAAAAAACTCCGTGCCGGAACAAAACTTGAGATTATCGATTTCCGGTAACGAAATATTCGCTAAAAATTCTTCATTGTCATTACGATTATTGTTTAAATTCCCTGTGCTTGTCTGTTTTGTACATACATTCTGTATTTCATTGGCTTATTGTTTTACTTCTCAACACTCTCCCTCACAATAGAACTTGTAACTCTACTTACCTTTCTTTTTACTATTGCTATTGTGTTTCTAGAAAGCAATAGCCGTTGTTTTATACTTCGCTAAATGTATACTAATTATTTATTAAAATATTTGTCAATTTTACCTTATCATTTTTGTTTTCTCCTTGGTTATTGACTCTTGTTTTTCTAACTGCTCAGCGTTTGGCCTTTCTGATCCCTGGCTTTGTTTAAGCTAATTAGCTACACAAATTTGTTGTGACGTTCTCCATTGGGATTGTCCTGTTGTTGTTGTGGTTGTCATGTTGTTGTTGTTATTAGATTTTTAGCTTTAGAGCTTCTTTCAGAGATTGACTTCGTGGCCGTCAATCACATACATCAATAGTGATTGTACTGAATGGTCAGTCCTGTCTTTAAGTTTTGTCAGTGACAACGCATGGTGGTGTCCTTCATCCTTGGCGCAGGGTTGGGAGGTCGACAAGTGCCCTCGTAAGCATACTTTCAAAGCAAGGGCACAACCTTTGTGCTGGCTTTGTATTCCGTCCAGCAATTGGCATGTCTTTGCTCTGTTTTGTCTTTCATTCTTCCCAATGGCGTCGAGGGTGGTTTCCTTCACCCACTGGACTGTCAAACCGTCCTGTGGGTGCATGAAATAACCTTAAGTACTGCGTTAAACCCCAAATAAACAAACAAACAAACAAACAAACAAACAAAACTGAAACATACACTACCAGTTACGAGTCGTACGACATGAATATTTATCTACAATTCAGAGAAAGACATGCCATTTTCAGAACATCTTCATTGCGGAACATCTTAAATAATATCGCAGGCCGATGGCTTACTAGGCCCCTAAGTAAAAAAGGCCGTTCCGGGACCAAGTCAACAACATTTCCTGGTTCGCAAAAAGTTTCAGTTTGTATGTTGAACCTAAAGGCCTATAGACAGATCCAATAGTTTCGGTGTTGTTTTCCTAAATGATTCAGTCACTAGTCAATGTTTAGATGCAGAGTTCTGTATCTCAAACAGTTCAGCATACAATGTAGCTTTGCTTAGACATACAGAATTAGAATGCACATAACTGTTTAATTTCAAGTTTTTTTCATTTACCGCCAATTATGGGTGATATTAGTTATATCCAATAATATTTGATATACTGAACTTTCTGACCCATTTTATATGCCAAACCGGACTTGAAATCACGCATTATAGCCTTGTTAAAAATACTGAAATACGGTCAAAGTGTCTGTCGCTAACCCGCCATTTACTCTCTTCCATCCATCTTCCCTAGTCAAGGGTTACTATTCCGAGCTAGTCTGCATTTCAACCCTTGGCAGATGATTAATGTACAATGAGAGTTTCAGCTACGCCATCTGGCGAATAAATCGATCAAGGTTCTAGTTAAATCCCGCGGTTTACAGTTACATCCGCCGATTTTTTTACTATCTAATTCTTCTAATAGCACAACATCTGATTGCATGCGTAGAAGTTCCTATGCATCCATTCAATGACTTGGAAGCCTAGTCCCATGATACATGAATTATCCACCAAGGTTTGAAATGCAGATAAGCTCGGAATAGTGCCCCTTGGCTAGAGAAGATGACTTCCGCCCGGACTATAAATTTAAAATGTAAGTACACAGTCCTGTAACTTCCACGTTTGTGGGATGTTTACCAAATAAAAGAATATAAAATTGATTCGATTGGGATATTAAACCTGTATTAAGCTGGCAAGACCATCCACTTAATTGAAGATTTTAACCCTACTTCAAATCTCGCTGTAGCAATTAGACATATTGAAGCCGTTAAACTCAGTAGCTACAGTCAGTGGCTATATGTGTAAACAGAGAATACATTATAGACACTGATTAAGAAGGGCCGTTTGTCGATTATGCCCAGATTAGGCTTTGATTTTAATACCCAATCACAATCCTCTATAAGCCGTTCTAGTTTAACGATTCATACAAACTTGATTGGCTCCCATCATCGCAACGCATGGATTCTCTCTATATATACGCCTATAATGAGACCATGCGGTATAGCGCTGCTTATTTATCTTCTTGCCTATTTTTTTTTTTTTTTTAAACATATTTATTCAATATTCAAGTACACAGTAAGCTATTGAAGCTTATATTGCATACATGCAATGGTGAAATATACATTTTTTAATACAAGGAAAAATAATGATAAATGATTAAATAATAAGATGGTGATATTCTACGCAGGCATTAGTAATACAATTGTTGTAAAGGTGAATATTATATTCACGCATTGTAAAACAAATCCAAAGGAAATAACTGATTTGTGATGGCAGTCCAATTTCTGCTGGCCTAGTTTTATATGATGGATTTTGTTTGGCACATGCAATATACACCTACCATATGTATTAAGTGTAATTTTATAACCATATCCATGCACCACAGCTCTGTTGTAAATTGTATTATTAAGGGACAACATGATGACATGAATTTTTCGATAACAAATTGTACCCAAATTATGATTAATAATAAATCAATAGATTCATATCAAATCACATAATCACTGGGACTCTTTTTTTAACCATGCTATATCGCACAACAGTCACGTGTATTTATTCGACCAGATAACACCATAAATATTCTAATGCGCCAAGGTTAATACAATTATGTCTTAACTTTGGATCGCGAAGATCTTGGTTTTTTCAGACAGCCAGTTAAACGCTCGCGGCTTTAGGTACGATATCAACAGCTGCAGTCTGTAACACCCCAACTGACAAGACTTAATAGATTTCCATCACCAACACAAAACAGAGTTTGTCAGCGGATAAAACATACAGATTTATGATTATAGTTAAGGTGTGGTTTTATGCCAATAAATGGAAATGAAACACACAAAAAATTAAGTAACACACACAAAAAAGGCCACATGCTTGAGAATTCAATTTTGCAATAACAGTTGTAATAAATTCGCAAAATTGAATTTATTAGAATTGGTTTGGAAAACTCTTGAAAATAAGAATGTGTGGAAAAGTGGAATTATGTTTTTTTAAAAACAAATTGACCTTAATTGGTAGTGCTGAACGGCAAACTAGAATCAAACTTGAAATATGGTAGGAGTTGACTGGGTGTGGACAAAAAAAATTGAACTTCGTACAGAGTACACTTTTGTGTCGAACAGCTGGAAGACATCAGTCCGCAAGGAGGTCTTGACCTTTTCTGATGCATGTGTAACCTTGACTAACGAAAGTCTTGATGTGAACTTCTTAACTCTATAGCGACTGGAGACTACTCCAAGTATGGTTACAACGGTATTATTTTAGCTGTTAAGCGATTATTGTGCTTTTAAATCTGCTATCAGTCGTCGCTTTGACAGTAAGGATTTGAGATGGAAGTCTATAACAGACAACAACAGCCAAATGAACCTTTTTAAGATTAATTAAATCATCACTTCACGATGGAGGCTATTCAGGAACTACATAATTCAAATCAGCACTATGATAATAATTTCTATAGATCTGAGCCACGACATTCAAATCAAAATTTTACTCCACCATGTCAGGATTGGGTTGTGCCAGAGGATACTCATGATTGGAATGCAAAATTTTCATATTATCAATGAGTGAACAGAATTACTGTAATTCATACCAGGCTTTAAACTAGCAGTGTCGGTTTTGAAAATTGGTCAAGATACGGACAGAGACAAAAATCGCAAAGAGGCCGAAAATCCAGCATTTCAAAAGTTAAAAACTCAAGCACGATCGACGCTCTGCTACCACTTTGTTACTACCACTTTGTTATGAAGGTATTATTTTAGATGTTAAGCAGTTGAAGCGTGAATAATACCCCGCAACGGTACGATCCAAGATCCTCTGTTTCATTCAATTATTTATGAATGTTAGCCCGTGGATATCGTATCTTATTGTGAATCACTAGAGAGAGAAAGATCAACACACAAAACCCGATATAAATTTAAATATATTTATTTTAACTAAACGAAAAGAGTTTAATCTAATAACTATAAGTGCACAAGACAGTGTAGATAGTAAGCTTACTCACGTGAGATAATTATAATTTAGAAAGTATCACCGAAACATAAATTTAGACTACCAAAAATACTTAACCAAACCCAATTGCCGCCCTCTTGAACTCTGCCCTCGAGCTGACTAAAAGTCGGATACTTTACACAAATGCAATTGAAATCTCAGCGGGAAATGGTAAGATCCACTCCGCGAAGAGCAGCACATATTGGATTGGTCAATACAAGTTAACAGCTTTACCTATCACGTGATACCCAAATAGAAATTACTGTCCAAGCAACTCCACAACAGTATTTATCTGAATCCTTAATTCTTTTGTATGTGTACAATGGAATTTCAAAAAGCCCTAAATCATGATGCATTGTGGCAGACAATGCCCAGGCTAGGAATATGGCGGCATGACAACATGTTATTTGACTTTGATCGTCCACTTTGTTTAACGCGGATACTGAACTATTTTAGGCTCGATTGACATACAATATGTATCACAGCGTTCAGATTACAAAACAATAATGGACAGTAGTTTATTGAACACATAAAATTCGGTAATTGTAAAAACTTAAAATTACAGGGTTAGGAGCGCTCAAACTCTGTATCTTGTGATAAGTACATGATATAATAGTCGATCAGGGATACAGAGCTCTGCATCTAGCCGCAAAGCAGTGTGCTTACTCCAATTACTGCTTAAATGAATGATATAAATCTAACTCATTGTGATATTTCTGTGGTGACTTCGTCTACCCCTTTCGAGATATGATACATTATGATTAATAGCCCTCGTCATCTAAAAATAAAGAACAATATTTCTTTTTCCAACTGGTCTTTAACCATATCAGCTTTATTAATTGCTAATGGTTTGAAGATAAGACCTCTACCACCAAGGTCTATGCCACGGAGCCTTGGGGGGATATGGGAATTTCCCCAAGGCATCATTCTGGGTCCAATGCTATATCTGTTTATAAACATCAACGATCTAGTTAAAATATCACACCTATTTAAACACGATACATGTCTCCAGAGATCACTACATACTGATCCCAGATGTCTCCAATATCAACATTGAACTGGCTATATTATACTACTGGCTGATCAACTACATGTCTTAAACCTTTACAATAATATAAAAGAAGCATATCTTAGAAGAATAAAAACATTGTGGGAAATAACCGTTTTTGCTACATTTTATCATCACAACGTGGTGGGGAATAACCGTTTTTACTAAATTTTATCATTACAACGTTGTGGGGGGGAAACCGTTTTTACGACATTTTATTACCAAGCGTTGTCGGGAATAGCCGTTTTTACGACAATTTACCACCAAACGTTGTGGGGAATAACCGTTTTCTCTATATATTTTATCATCAAACGTTGTGGGGAATAACCATTTTTACGACATTTTATCATCACAACGTTTTGGGGACTTTTTATCATTATAACGTTGTGGGGAATAACCGATTCACGACATTTTAAACATCACAACGTTGTAGGAAATAACGTTTTTTGGGCCTCTTTATCACCACAACGTTGTGGGGAATAGCCGTTTTACGACATTTTATCACCAAACATTGTTGAGAACAGCCGTTTTTACTACATTTTATCACATTTTATCACAAACGTTGTGGGGAATTACCGTTTTTACGACATTTTATCATCACAAAGTTGTGTTGGTGTGGGCGTGGTTGAATTGCTCTTTGTAGCAGACCAAACCGATATCACGACGCGTCACTGATCTGAGCCTTGCAGTTGTCCTTGTTGTTATTGTTAATAGTAGCATCTGGAATTGTTTTGGTCAATAATTGGGTTGGTACATCTCAAAGTGAGTGAAATAACAATGCGACCGAACAGTACAATTATTAAAACAACAAACAATTTATATATTAAATTTCATCCACATTTTATTAAAATCTTAAGTATATACAGAATGTTTATTTCACAATTTATTTTTAACGAATTTCAAAATATATTTAATAAATATAGCTTACAATATGCCGCTTTACATGTGTGTCGACAACAAGTTTGAACATATTTAACAAAAAGCTAAAAAGGCGAGAAATAAAACAATTACTATATTTCAACAACTGGTTTATGTGGATAATTAATTTCTTGTTAATTTCATAATTTAAGAGTTATACATCATTTAGTTTCAATCCATTGAGTTCAATCAAATATAAGTTATCTCCCCTGTATTTGGTTGCCATGTATAGTTTTGGCTCAATGAAATTTAAACACCAAGGAGTGGTTGATCTTATTGACCAATCAGAGAGCCAGCCTGAAAAAGGTGGAAATAATCCAGCTGAATATGATTGCTGCCGAAACATGTTATTTGTTTTATTTTGTTTATTATAATTTTTTTTTTAAATTTCATTGGGGAATGAAAACAGGGGCCTTTCTAGTCTGAAGCCAAGTGCCGACCCCACATTGGCCACAGTTTAATGTATGGACACGACATGGAAAAACGTATCCTTATTTATTATAAAAGAATCAGGTCATAACTTTCGACGAGAAGGAGTATAGTTTGATGTAAGGTTAAAAATGATGACCCCAAGTCTATATGTGATAACAATATTAAAATCTGTTCTGTTTTTTTCTGATTGTGTGTAGTTCAAAGCTATGTCCAGAAAGCCTTGAATATTTCTATTAAAAAACTCCATGTGGTCTCCGCTCTTCTAACCTGAAACATAAATGTTTAATTTAAATTAAATAATGAAAGATAAAAAGAAAATGTTTTACAAAAATATCTGTTAATATTATACTCTGGTTATGTATACTGTAAACAAATTTATATATCTTTATATAGTTTTATTTTCATTTAATTATCATGCATAAAACGCCCAACTGATCGGCTACTGCACTTCCGGTGTATGACAACAATTGAAAGCTAATTTGACCCTACCGGAACAGTATTGATTGATGGATTAATTGATTAATTAATTAATTTATAAATTGATTAATCAATTAATTAATTCATTCGTTCATTCATTAAAACGTTCATTAATTCATAAATTCATTATTTTATTCATTCATTTATTCTTTAAACATAAAGTATTTCATTGTCAAACAGACTTAAGCTGTTATGTGTAATCGGTCTTTATAGTAGGCCTAACCCTGGAACCATTGCCTCATGGTACCATACTTTTACTATACTGGTACACACTACGGTTCTATGGAAATGACCAGGCCCAGCTTACCATGGCTGGCTGTATATTTGTTTGTATAAACCATTATAGAAGAGACTTCTAGCTAAGCAGCCGTAAAACACAGGAACAACCTAGCAACCCCACCGCACGAACGATGGAGTCCTTTTGTAGCAATCATGTTAACTACCTACCTAGATTGTATAAGGACCCTTGGCATTTGAATGACTGTGTCTAAGTGTTAAAGGGCAACTAAAAAAAGACAAACAAAAAGAAAGAAAGGTTTATTTTAAAGCATAAACTTGTGGCAAGTGAGTCAGCATACGAACAAACGAGGGAATACATGAACGTACGTAATACATTAAATACATAACAGAACAGCAAACCCATTCGAAACGAAACTCAATATCGAAAATAAGGAAGGGGGGGTGGGGG